>JAKTVF010000008.1:0-130689 GCA_030557055.1 Candida tetrigidarum
TTAAAAAAAAATTTTTAAATTGAAAAATTTTTTTTTTCCACAAAAAAAAAAAAAAAAAAAAAAAAATAATTAATTTGATGCGTGTGGTTAATATTATGTAAGGAAACAATACATGCAGGAACACCCTAATATATGAATAATAGAGGGGCAGTCCCTTCCTACTTTGATCATATATCTACAGAATTGATGTAAAAATAAAGTATCATGATAAAGGGTATATTATTAAGGAACTAAAAGAAATATAATATAACTAATTATTAGTACAATAATAAGAAGAACAAATAGAGGATAGTATTAGACAGAATTTAAATCATACTCTGTTTTCAACTATTTGTCTTCTTATTGGTGATTCACTAACATCAACTTCAGTTGTGTTTACATCTTCTTGATGATTGGATTGTTCGCTAGTGGTAGTTTCCCTAGCAGAGGATTCGTCAGCAACAGGTTCTCCTGGGGCGGTTTCTCCAGCAGTAGTTTCTCCAGCAGTAGTTTCTCCAGCAGTGGTTTCTTCATTAGAAGCATTGTTCTCATTCTCATTCTCGTTATTATCATTCTCATTATTATTATTATCATCGGTGTTGGTCTCTTGGAACCTATCTGGATGCTCTCTTCTAATATCATAAACAAGTTCTAGCACAGCCCAATGGAATAAATCCTCTTTAGATATTCCCATAACTTTCCAAAAGAGAATCTTGAAAAAATTACCATATTTCTTATTAGCCAATTCATGACCTCTTTCCTCCAAGTTAAATTCTGAATACCTTGAATCATTTAATAATATCCTCACTCGTTCACCCGGTGGGATCAATTCTTGCAACATATATTGCAATGATGGGTTATTTCTCAAGTCTTCCAAATCTATACTCAAAGTATCATCATCATCGTCATCATCATCTGAATTTTCATTATTATTATTATTAGTGTTATTAGCGTCTGTGTTGTTTGAATTACCAGAATTCTCTTCATTATTGTTATTATTATTAGCATCATGATAATCTCGTTTGAATAGATAATCTCGTTTACACATAGGACAACAAGCTCTTCTTTTGGTTAACCAAGGATCTAAACATTCCGCATGGAAAACATGTCCACATATTAATCCACGAACTATTTCATCATCTTCAATTACCTCCAAACAAATTGCACAAGACCCAGAATCAAAGTGTAGACATTGGTCATCGGACATTGTAAGACCCTTTTCGTCAGTTGTGCTGGTGGCTGTACCCGATGTTGTTATTCCATCTGCTAAATCGGATTCATCTTGGTCACTATGACTAATAGCTTTCAAATTATTCATCTCAATGTCATGTTTACCTGATGATGATGATCCAATGTTGGTTCCATGGTAATTATTAGCAGTGTATAAAGTAGGTAGTGAGGAATCATCATCGCCGCTGTCATTATTATTTCCATCAGCATGTTCATCACTAACATGGATATTACGGTTGATATCATTAACTTCTTCCTGTTCTTGTTGTGGTTCTTGCGGCACTTCCTGCTCTTGTTCTTGTTCTTGTTCGGACTCTTCTTCATACAACATGCCTCCTCGTTTTTCTATATCTTGTTGTTTGCCTCCATTCAACCATAAGCTATATGTTTTCTGTGGGAACAATAATTCAACTTCTTCCTTGGATAATTTCTTCATTTTTGCAAAACGGCCTCTTCTCCGTCTTCTTCTTTGACGTCTTCTTCTTCTTCTAGTTGAAAGTGACTCTGATCCATAATTTAATCTTCGATCGATAATTTCACTACGTAAATAATGATGCTCTCGAATATATTGTAGTTGATCTTGTACTTCCGTAGTAGTGAAAATGTGCGCAAATGTATGTTCGTTGACAACAGAATTATTTGTGCCGCCATTTCCACCTCCACCTCCACTACCATTATCGCTGTCACTGTTGTTATTATTATTAATAATATCATGACGATGCACTTGATAGTTGTAGAAGTTTCTTCTTGATAAGCCAGATAGATTAACTCCATACCTAACTCTTATAAAATATCGTATGGTGAAGAATATAAATAATATTGCAATAACTACTCCTACAGCCAACGCTATGTAGAATAAAACTGCCGAAGGAGTGGATGCCACGTTTTGATTTGGATAACCATTACCACCATTGCCTGAGGTTGTACTTTGTGGAGCACCATCTGTGGATGTTTGGAAGCTGTGAGTATGGGATGAAATAAAAGTGGGTGTAGGGGAAGGTGTTGTCTGTAGCAAAAGCGACGTCCCCGATTCTGTGTTTGACATGATTGCGTCTTTTTTCCTTTAGTTGATTCTGTAAACCGCCTTGTTCCTATATTTCCAAGACTTGACAAGATGGTGGATTCAAATAAGGACAGTGGTCAGTAGCTAAAGAAGATAAGATAAGGATTAGAAAACAGCTACGTAATTTCAATCAGGTTTAGTGACTTGGAATTTTCAAATTGAAATTGGGTTTAACGAAGAAAAGGGGAGACTTTTAAGGGTACAAAAAAAAAAATAAAAAAAGTTCAAAATTCAAGAAAAAAAATAAAAAAAATTTATTATTTTATTTTAGTTCGGAATTTTTGGTTAGAGAATTAAAAAAATTAATAAGAAATTCAATTATTCCTAACTAAGATTAACAAAACTAAATTGACCATGAAGAAATTGACCATGAAGAAATTTATTTTTTGCAATTAACCAATAGAAAATGACGAGGCTGGTCAGATTTGAGTTTTTATTATATTACCAAATAATGCAATAACTAAAATATCAACAATAGTAATGGAGGGGAGTAACTCACACCACTGAATCAAAAAACAAAAAAATTGGTGTGACTTGGCCCCATCCCCCCCATACAAAATACCAAATTCCGAGGGGGGGAAAATAGAGAAAAAAAAATAATAATATTCAAACGAACACACACAAACACTAAATTGTTAGGCTTTTAATTTGCTCTTTTCAGTTTTGTACTAATTTCATTATCGTGTCATTCTTATACTTCTTGCTTACTTATCAGTTCAACTAGTAAAACTCTGGGGAAAGAGGGGAATTAAGAAGGAGAGAAAGAGTAACAAATTCTGTTGTTCACGTGGCGTATCCTCCACATATATTCCACACAGGGAAGAAATCGAGGGATCTAATGTTAATAATTTTCTTGGCTTGACTTGTCAATGAAGACTATTTTATTATTATTAATACCCTTAGTAATGATCATACCCTCGGAATAGATGAAATTTAATTATAATCCATTGGTGGAAGTTTGTTCTAGACCATTTACATGATAAGTGGGAAATTTCAATTGAATTAGCATATATACACACTCGTAGTCAAGTATTCATGACATCACATAGCAATGTATTTCAAAGAGAGGCTGTGATAAGTAACAATGAGTATAGAGTATATTCCATGATCAACTTCTATTATTGTTCATTGTTTCCCACTCCACACAAAATAAAATTAAAAAAAATAAATTACTTAATTAATATAACAATGGGTTGGAATGATAAGTAATTTATGATCCGTCCCGCGTATCGTAAATCTGGTCATACTACACCGTTTTTGGAGTAAGCGATATAAGTATTAAATTTAAACCATTTTCTTCATTCTAAGCGGAAATACACGGGATTTAGGAAACTAAAGGGGTTATACTCCTCGAGTTTCGAAATCATAATATCCAGAGATCTGATTCAACGCCTCTTTGGTTAAGAGCCACATACAAACATACACAGCCTTATACATACGCGAGTACAACACCTCTCACATTAGTAAGCGTCAATACGTTTACTTCAATATCATTTCTTTTTCATCAATAATAAAGTTGACCAATTTGTATCAGAGTTCATGATTTTTAACTTTTTTCAAATTGCATCCGTTTTAACTCAATTAAGTTATATCCGAAACATACACATTATAATGGTATAATTTTGAATCTGTATTTTACAGTTATCCATACGTACACCTCATTCACTTTCCTTCCTTCCCCACATTTTGTGTTGTATTTCACAGATACAGTGGTGTATTTATTATAGGTGCAGATGCAGATGGGATAAATTTCCCGACCTCAACAGTATCACAAAAATATTAGACTGTGTCCCCACTTGGGTCATATCCACTGGAGGCTATTGGCAAATTAATCATGGTATATAAGCTAGTTATGTGACAAGTAAAAAAAATTACACATTGAGTACATCCTAGACCTATGTCCTTTAATCAATTAGAATAACAACATGCTGTCTTTGCACTCACTTCAAATGGTCTCTTGGATGATCTTATACAACAACTGGTTTTGACAGGCAGATAAATTGTTACCTCCCTCTTCAACTTGGAACTAGAATCCTTCTTTAGTAACTCGTCTGGATTCTCCCTATTGTATGGTTCTTGTTCCATGAGTTTTAGTTCCTATCAATGGCATGTCCCTTTAATGACTCCATTCAGATCATCAGTTGATTGGCTTACGTAAATGCTTTTCCATCATGCTGACTGAGATACATCAAATAAGGATCAACTTTTGTATTTCAGCATGCTAATTTTGGTGCCTCGTACATGTCACTGAGAAAGGGATGACTTTGTTCTGCATGTTCAACAGACATCGGAACAAAGATAAGATAATAACAATAAAGTTATGAAACATTCTGGAATATGCAATCATCTATGATAAGGCGCAATAATCGTCCACTGGTTATCATCTATGGCACAAACATAGCTTTATTGTTCTTCCTTTTTCTGGAGAGCAATTCGTGCCTTGTATAAAATGGGCTATTGAATAGTTATGAGCTCTATTTTGTTTGTCATAATGGTTTGAAAAGTGAATTAATAAATACGAGTACTAGCAACAATTTGACTTTTTCGAAAACCCCGCAAACCTTCCTGAGCAACAATTTTTGGTTCATCCTTGTTGTGTTTGTTGGGGTTCTGATTGTGATAGTGTGATAGGATTTCGTTCTAGAAAAGTACTTAAAAGCTTGTCAGGGTTCATTCTATCCCAATGATCAACCATGGTCGAATGGCATCCTTAATGGTTTAACGTAAGCTCTAAATCAAGTGCTGCCATTCCTTGCGATTAATTGAAGACATCGGTGATAACATTAACCGGAGGTAACACACAAGAATAGAATACAGTTCATAGGTAGGCTATGACTATTTCAACTAAGCCACTGGTTATATCCACAGGAAATACTGTACAACGCAATCGGCGCAAAAATTTATCATTTTGTATACAGTATGAATACGCAATTATGCAAAACAAAAAAAAAAAAGTATATCAGAAAGGATGCAGATAGATTACAATAGGGATATGCGTCTTGTGGCTGACATAATATTATTCTTTTTATGGTTATTGGGCACTGAGATAAAGGAAAGCGAACGGCACGAATTTTAGATAGCTCCACTTGAAATACAGGAATGACGCTAATTGATACGTGGTAAAACCGGATTTATAAAAGATTATAAAAGAATTGAATTTCATCACATATTTCATATAATCACTTTTTCGTCTTCACATAATAATCAACAAATATGTTAGGTTACGTCGAAATTAATTTACTTTCTTTGCCAATTACATTTGGAGCATCATTAGTCAACGCAGGTACTAAGGTCGAAGATGTCAAAAACCTGGAAGAATGGCCATGGCCAGTCATGCAGAGACCATTGAAAGAAGGCACCTCTGTTACTTATGACAGATACAGTGGAGTTTACGTTAAAGGTGTCGATGTGGGTGAAATTAAAACCCGTGATGCTTGTTATGGTGCAGATATTGGTGGTGTATGTTGTATTGGTGTTTACTGTTCTGATCCTGTTGTCAAAGATAACGAAGAAGACAATGACGAAGAAGGTAACGAAGAGACAGCAGTTGGTGTTAGTCGTGAGAAATTCAGTTCTGAAGTAGACTCAGCAAAAGTTAAACGTATCGTATTGCATAGCAATGGATCCACTGATATCGAGTATATTAACGCTGGGTATGTCAATTCACCTTTGTTTGGTGTTAAGTTAGGCAAGTCTCAGTTTGGTTTAAGTGGTGGATGCTTAGATGTTATTGGAAAAGGTACTTTAGAGAGTGGTCACAGTAGTGCAGTAGCAGTTAATTAAGAAAAGCAGTACAGCCAAATGAGGTTATATGCTCCTTTTGTACGGTTGTTTTTTTATACTTTACATACTTGTGCAATGAAATTCTTATCCAATCAGAGTATTTGTGTAGATAGATCCATAACACATGTATGATGTGTACTCATTGTAATGACCTAAACCATTTCATCCTTTAAAGGAAGATATCAATAATTTAATGTAATTTAATCACCCCACATATTGAAACCTATAGAGTCACGTGAGCATCTAATATGTAGATGACTAATCATCACTCCCACCTATCTAAACAACAAGGTATCTCTACCAGTAAGTAACACCTTTGTTATATTGCTGTTCGTGTACCAAGAACATGCTTCACAATTACTATCATTGCTATCTCCTTCCCCATCCCCACAATCTTTATTGTTCAACTGATACACACCCACACACGACATCCTTCCCAAAAAAAATTCTTTTTTTCATGCTTTAACTCAGATCAGGAATCAATTAACGATGGAATAAATCTACAAACGGCTCTATCACCAATAATAAAGTAAGACAAAGTTACAATAATTTATATATTTCTGAATTTTTGAGTAATACGTATATACCAAAAAAGAAATAATAAAAAAAGACAAAGCGAATCAATCACAATCGATCCTACTTCATTCTCTTTTTATTATTTCTTTTTGACTACTTTCTTCAATCAACTTTCACTATTACATTCATTTACAGCATTTATTTGGGACTTAATTTATGTATTTAGTTTTAGTTTAGTTGAGATAATTCCCTTAAGAAGAACCTTTTGGAGCTTCCTTGTAAGAAATAGCAGCTTCTTCACCCATAGCAGAAATGATGGTAACAATCAAATCTTTACCGTCATCGAATTCTTCTTGCAATTTGTCACCCAATTCACCATCTGGGACCTTGACATCATCCTTGGTGTCACCATCGTTGGTCATCAAGGACAAGAAACCATCATCAATGTCCAACAATTGGAATTCTTGTCTGGAGACGTTTGGAACTTCCATATTGTGGGTAGATGGAGACAAATCTTCCAATTTCTTACCAGTAAAGATATCAATGGCGACTAAATGGACCTTAGCGTGACCGTGCTTACCGGTTTTAGAAGTAGACATATCGACGATTTTACATGGTCTGTTCTTGATGACAACGTGACCGTTCTTTCTCAAAGCGGAACATTGCATTGGGAAGGTTAAAGCAGCACCGGCATCAGCGGTTTCAAAGGTATGCTATAAAAAAAAAGAACAATATTATGTTAGTATTTTCTGGTTCGTGTTTCTAACGTATCATGATCATAAAGTTTCCTCTTTAACGTTAACATCAACATCAATCTCAGCAACATCAACAGAACTAGACAACGTGACAAACGGTAATATCTATATATCAATAGTTATTGAATTTTTCGCTGCTTTGGCAACATTGAAAAATTTTTCATATTTTTTTTGGTTGTCTAATTTGTTGGTTGTCTCTGTTCAGGTCTTTTTTTCAGTGTTGAGAAGAACGAAAAAAAAAAATTTTTTTATTCCAACATTATAACGGAAGCAACCACAAAAAAAAAAATTTTTTTTCTGTAGTGAAGAAATAGGGAATGACAAAAAATGAAGACCCAATCTAACCATATATAAATGAGTAGTTGGTAATCATTAGATCTCGTCAATAAGATCATCCAATTGTTATATCATTCTAGTGGTTCTTTCACCACATAGACATTACAACGGATCTTTGCCCCTTCTCCGTTTCTCTCTTTCTCTCTCCCATTATCCAACGAAAAAAAAAATTCTCAATCCCTTTTTAGTCCCAATCAACAATTAAAATTTCTTGCACAATCCTTGTTTTTTGGTAGTTTCCGTTGTTGTTGCTATTGAGTTGATCGATTAAATTGGAAGGATACTTGTTAATAGTAGAATTCAACATACTTCTTCTTCAGCCATTTTGATTAATTAATTACTAAAATAAGTTGTATAGTTTCAAGAAGAAAAAAAAAGGAAAGGAAGAAAAGAAAGAAAGAAAAAGAAAAAAAAAATTTTTTTTTTCACCACCAATTTCTCACTCACACACACTCTCGTTCAAGAGAAAAAAAAAGAGTCTTTTGATGTGAAAAAAAAAAAAGTTAAAAAAACACGTACTGGTCATGTGACATACCTATTCGTTTATTGGTCTATTTGATTTACCCGACTTGAATCTCATCTCCGCCAATACTTAGACAACCAATTTTTCAATTTTTGATTTTCTTTCAACTCAAGAGATAATGAGAAATATCTCATTGGTACCCTTTGTCTTACAATTGACTTTTTGATTCCATTTTTTTTATTTTTCTTAATTATTATTTGTTTATATTTATTAATCAAATATTACATTATTGGTTAATATCGTATGTGATATGTTTTCCAAAAAAAAAAAAATAAAAAATATTACAAAAGAAAAGAAAAAAGGAGAATGCCGTTCTAACACATACTTACACATATTCCCCTCCTTCATTCACAATAAACTATCATATGTCATCTGTTGACAATTCAGATCTCTTTGTTTGGTCCAATTCAGATATAGTTTGCTCCAACCCAGATACTTCGGAGTCATCTTGTTGTACCAATTTCCGGCTGGTTTCTGATGACAATTTGGAGGCTCCTGTCTTTCCTTCTCTTGCTCCTCCATTGTCATTTATAGTACCATCTCCATTGTTAATCCTCGCCATCTCTTCTTCCTCTTCTTCTTCCTTGCTGAGATTTCTCTTGTGTTCATGTAGTTTCTCAGTCCTCAATTGTTCAATTGGTTCGTGCCATTTATTCAACACTTCTTCACATCGATCATGTAACTTGAAACTATCATTGTATTGTAAACTTTTATCCTTTATTATAGTTTTCAACACTTTGTGCATCTTAGTTTTTCTCAACAACTCTTTATCAATTGGGAAATCTAATAATCGGTATAATATCAATCTTGCTGTCAGTAACTCGTCGGCTGTAGGAGGTTTTAATCCAACGGTATCTTTGGGAGTATTAGGTTGGTTTCTTTGGATTAGAGATTTTTGAAGCTTGACTCGACAAAGCCATAATTGATGTTGTTTTTCCTTATCTGTGAGTACAGGTTTATCTGTGGGTGTTGTGATTAGTGATTTTCTTTCTGTCTTAACGGGAAGGGAGTCGTCTTCACTGGTGGTACTTCCATTACCTCTTTCAGTACGTTGTGCTGGTGACTTTCTTTTTCGACCAGTCGAGATGTTTGATGCTGGTTCCTCTTGTTCGATTTTCCTCTTTCGACCATTTCCATTAGATCCTGATCTACCTGTATTTTTGCCATTTTTGGATGTTTTCTTTGTTTCAAAGGACTCATCAGATACATCACCAAAATCTGCTTCATCATCAGACTTTATATTTCTTGGATTGACTTTGAGTTTTCTCGATCTTGCCCTCGACCTTGACCTTGACCTTGTTGTGTTTTTTTCTACTTCGACCTCCTCTTCCTCCTCCTCTTCTTCTTCATCTTCTTCTTCTTCATCCCCAACAGGTTGATCTCCTTCTTCTTCTTCTTCTTCATCATCGTGGTGGACTTCTTCTTGTTCTCCTTCTTCTTCTTGTTCTATTTCTTCTTCTTCTTCTTCCTCATCCTCTTCGTCCTCTTGTTCTGCTTCGTACTGTTTGGTCACGTTTGCCAAATGGTCAATGAAATCTTCATACGTCAATCCATCAGCAGCAGCAATGGCATATTTGATTGGAGTTTGTTTGCCTTTAACCACTCCTTTCAATTTCTTCATTTTTTTCTTAATGTCAGGAGGTATATCAGCCAACATCAGTTTCAATTTCTCATCACTAAGCACATCTAATCCTTTTTCTGAAATCCAAAAGTAATCTCCATCAGGGATGAATATAACACAGTATGGAGCCCCTTTCTTTGGTTTTGCTCGGGTAACATCTTTTGGTACATCCTCTTGCGGGACAACAAAAGCTGGCCACGGGGCGTACCCTTGCATTTTAGCAAAGACTCGCTGTTTAGGATTAAATGTACGTAATCCTTTCTTTGGTGGCATGATATATTAATGTATTGTTTGTGAAAATGTAGCTAAATGTACTGGAGGGAATTGGGTTAAAATGAAGTGGGTGAAAATCGGTAATAGTTAAGTTATTAATAAAACAGATGAATTAAATCAAAATGAAATGAATAAATGAACTTGGGAATAAAAAAAAATAGTGAAATATATAAGGGACTGACAAATAAAGATGTAGTAGTAGTTGTTGTCGTTGTCGTTAATGTTGTAGTAACAGTAGTTGTACTTGTTGTTGTTGTTGAATAAGATGTCGTTGGTTGTTTTCAAAAAAAAAAAAAAAAAAATAATAATAAAAAAAAATGAAAAAAAAAAATTTTTTTCTTTTTTTCCTTTCCTTTCCTTTACTTTGCTTTGTCCTCTCTCTCGCTCTCTCTTCCACTAAGTGAAATGTTGAACTCTTTGTTTTTGGTCTTTTTTATTTGCTGTTTCCGCTCGGAAGAAAAAATAAATAAATATATACAACAATGGCGATCACGTGAGGAAGAATTAGCGGGAGATAAGAATGACTAAAAACGAAGCTATTAAACCATCAATATTAACACAAGAATAATGGATTCTAATGGCTGTCTGATGGTTGTTTGTAATGAAATTTTAACAGCAAATTTTCGTTCCCCTATTTTTTTGTGGTGGTGTTGTTGTTGATGTTGTCTCATAAAAAATTCTCTTTTTCGTTGTTTTTTTCATAGAGCAATCAATTGTTAACAAAAAAATTTTGACCTGAAATCTATGAACTGTTGTCTTGTCTACACTACATGGTCATTATTTACAAATAGTTCAATTCCAATATTGTTTCTCTGGTTTTATTCTTGTAATTGGAGAGGCTGAAGATATGTTTGTAGATTCATCCGCTAGCTGTGTTTGTGTGTGTGTAGGTTTTGCAACACGGATATTTTTGTTGCGAAGTTAACCGAGGTGTTATTTCGATGATACTTGTATTGTGTGTAACATACAATTCTGTTTCTTGAACTTATGCCATACAATAATGGAATAGGAGAATCTTATGCTGTAGTTTATGATTATGATATAATTGTATTTTACGATATTGAGCCAGTAGTACTTCATAAACCTTCAATAGTTTTAAATTTTCACACATTTTTAGTACCAAATTTGTTCCAAATTTACAAGAAATTATCAATGAACCAAAAACCATAACAAGTAGCTATAAGATAACATTATATTCAAAGATCGTCAATTGTTAGTCAGTATGCAACTTGAACATCCAAATCCATACCAGCTGTTCATTGTACCTCCCGTCATACGTGTACTGACCAGAAACATTCTCAACTAATTGATCACCAAAAAGGTTGAGATAGTGAAGGAAGGTACTATTAAGAGTGTCTTGTATTATAAATAGAGAGATTTCATTATTGTAGGCAATATTTAGCAATTAACAAAATATAAATTGGGGGTTATCTTTTTATTGTATTAGCACAGTATGATATTTTCAAACACACACTACCATTCTTTTTGACCCTGTTTTTGTTACTCCCCTCCCTCTCCCCCGCCTCATTATTGTGTTAGATTTAGTGAAATGAAGTGCCAAATTCGTAGTGAGTAGTGGCTTCGAAATGATAAAACAACAGAATATTAAACGACTTTCATCTCAACATCCTTCGATATAACACATTTGTTATCTATGTAATATTGAGAAATTAATTAACGTCGGCGAATGTGTTTGTGTATCTGGGTAAATGTCGTGTATGCATGAAGAGAAAGTGTGTGGTTATATAAGTGTGCAAGTACACGACTAAATTCGCAGCATTCAAAGAAAAAAAAAAAAACCAAAAAAAAAAACCAAAAAAATCATTCAACTAGCATTTTTAATACAGGTCAACTACCAAGCTATTAGATCCCACAACAAAAGTTATTGTTTTAAATAATTACATTAAAACAATCATCTAATATTAGATAACCATACCCACCTATTTGTTAACAATAAACGCCAACTAAAAACACACAACACAACACAACTCCACCAAACACGTAAAAAACACAATTAACCATAGTTTTTTTTTAAGAAAAAATGGATCATTCAAATATCCCTGTTTTTAAAAGACCCACGAAGTTGCCCACCAGGGAAGAACTAGCATCAATATTCAACAACAAACAACCTAAGGTATCTGCCGACTCAACCCCAAGAATCCTTGAACATGCTTCACTGCAACAACCACAACAACAACAACCACCACAACACCAACAACAACATGAATATCAGCGTCAACATTTTGTGAGAGAATACCCGCTGAATGAAAGTGTTTTAAATTCTGTTCCTAAGAACATAATTCCCATCATCCATGAACCTAATACAGTATCTGATTTTTTCACTGATTTGACTACTGATTTATCTGATCGCAAAATATCCGATCAAGTTAATGGAATTCTTCGAAAATTCCCACCTCCTATTCCTCCTCCTATTCCACCACCTACTACAGTAACATCAACCAGACGTAATGCTAGGTCAGATAATGACGATTCTGATGATGATGGTGGTGATGAATATTATTATGATGATGATGATGACGATGATTACGGAGAAAATGATAATGGAATCATGGTTCCGTTTATTTATCCACCTCCTCCTGTGGTGAATTTCGATAATTTGCCATTTTCATTGTCATCGTTTAAAAAAAGATACGATAATCTCCAAAATAAACTAAATAACAGCACTAACACTAATACTAACACTAACAACAACACTAACACAGCAACTTCATCAACAACGTCGTCATCAACACAAAATCCTTCGAAAAGAGGTAGGAAGCCAAATAATAATAATTCACGAGGTGCATCACCATTTATGAAATCACCAGATGAGGATAATCAACTGAATATAGTGTATGTCCAAGCATTACCATTACCATTTCCACCTCCGAATTATATGAAATATCCATTAAACTCCGATAAAGCGAATTTATTACCTCAAAATGTTTTCCGAGAATTATTAGAAGCCAATGAAGAATTACCTAGAATTGATATGGTTGTTGCTAGTGCTGCAGGATCATTGTTTGAAATGAGACAACAGGCTAATAAAGAAGGATTCAATATTACGACTTTTGAATCGGATAAATTGAAAAATAAGAAAAAGGGTAAGAGTTCACCATTACAAGGAGGCGAAAGTACTGAAGCTTCAGACAATGAAGTTCGAGATTCTGATAATGAAACCATGAAAGGTGGTGAAAGTGATAGAGAAATAGCTAAACATGATATAAATGGAGTTGCTAAGATACGCAAGAAAGTAGAAGATAGTGAAGAGGAGTATGAGGAAAATGAAGAGGAGGATGAAAGTAGAGAAGGAGAAGGAGAAGGTGAAGCAGAGGTAGAAGTTAAAAAAGAGGACCAAGAAAGAGAAGAACAAGAAGAAGACGACGATGAGACGTATTTATTGAAGATTGATGTTAATGAATACTTGGACTATTATGAAACAAAAGATGGGATTAAAAATAATTTTGAAATTAATGTCACTGATCCAAAGTTTAGTAATGTTCAAAAGAGATTAAGTAACGTGAAGAACAAACCACTTGAAAAGAAAGATCAACGAGAAGATGAAGTTGAAGACGTTTATTCATATCCTTCAGAAGCTATAAGTAATCTTTATCGAGTTAATCGAGAAGAATTTTTCCCCATGACTATTAAAGAGTTGGCATATGCTTCTGGAACCAATAGAGAAAGACGTCGTGTCAGTTTAAAGAAATCAGTTGAATCAATGGAAGAATTTGAAAAAAGACATCGACTGGATATTTTCCAAATTAAAAAATATCAATTATTGAAAAAAATCGATGATTTGAAAAATTCCAAGATTGAATTTAATAATAATTTGATATATGATCAAGAATTGAAAAATATCAATGATGAATTAGAGCAAAAACGAGATGTTGAATTAATTGAATTGAAAATGTTGGAGAATTATGAATTATTAAAGAATTCTTTGAATTTTTATAATAATTCCAATAAAATTTACAAGATTATTAATGCTGTTTTAATTAATAAACTTGAAAAATTGAGAAATTTTTTTGAATTCCAAAAGAAAATGTTTCAAGATTATAATAAGACTAAAAAAGATATATTTGATGTGAATTCCAGAGATTCCAATAAATTGATTCTTGGAATGTCGAATAAAGATTATTCCCATGAAATCAAAGAAATTTTCAAAAATCTAATTGTTGAAGATATGGCTAACGAGAGTGATAAGCTTGAAAATCGCCATTACCAAGACATATCACCTTTGGTTGTACCAGAATTGAAATTCCATGAAGTTGATCATAATAAACAGGTTCTAATCCATGATTTCATGCCATTGATAACGCCAGAAGAGTTTAATATAATAACTGGAGATTTATCTCATAAATCATTGTCTAATAGTAGTCACAAGAATGGGAAAGGTTCTGCAGGTGGTCATAACAACAACACTAACAATAACCATAACAACAAGAGAATCATTCAAAGTTCTATTTATGAAAAAATGTTAACTTCTGGATCAGACACTAATTTAAGTGATAGTGGAACCGGTACAGGAACAAATACTACTCCGGGACCAACATCAAGCGCATTACCTAAGAGAAGAGGAGGTGGAAGAAGAGCAGCAAATACTCCATCTGCATCAGCAGCAGCAGTATCAGCAGCAACATCGGCAATTGGAGCAGGTACACTAGGAGCAATGGGTAGTAGTCCCGATAAGAATGGATATGCAAGTAGTGGAACAGGAAAACCATCTGAATTATTTAAAGAATTTGATACGGTTTATTCAGAAGCTAGTATATTGGCTAAGATTATGAAACAATTTAGTGGACCACAGATGGCTAAACCTGATGAATTGATTAATGATTTGGAATTAATGGGGATAAAAACAAAATGGCCAATTACTAAGTAGTCCCTCATTCATATCCTTCTTCACCTGGTTATTACATATTTATTTATTTATTTATTGAAAGAAGTAAAGGGGATAAAGAGATTCATTTGATGTGTATAGAGAGAAAGAATAATAATATACATTTAATAATAATAATAATATAAAGATTTATTTAGAACAAGGTAAAACAATTACAACATAATTTCAAACAGATAATAAGAAAAATAAGGAGTAATAAGGAATAAGGAATAAGGAATAAAAAAAAAGGAAGTAGGTAATACAAATCAACATTAATAGTTAATAATAATTATAATAATCAAAAAAAAAGGAGGAGGAAGGACAAAAGAAGAATAATTGTCAGGATATCAACTTGGAATGAATTGGTCGTGGAATGTAGTGAGGGTAGTAGTGGGAGTTGGAGTAGGAGTGAAATGATGATACTTGTAATTTACTCATTTAATATTCTTCAAATTGAGCATAGATGGCAATCAAAACATTAACACCACCAAGAACATAAGGTAAGTTACCTAAAGAACTAGTAGCGTAATTTTGATACAAACCAAGGTTAATCAAAGATTTATTGATCAACCCACTAATCAAACATTCACCGTGACAGAATTCAATCAAATTAGCTTGACCAGCGACATAATAAGTTAAAACTTTAGCTAAAGCAAAGATGAATGGATCAAAGTTGTGAATTCTAAACAAGTATTCATCATCTTCAATTTCAACAATTCTTGAGGTGAAATTAACAAAATAAGACAATACACCAGGGATTATAATACTTGCTAAGGACCAAACGGTGAAAATAGTTAATGATTTACAAGTGAATAATTCTGAAATTTCTAAAGTTGGTAAAGTTGAATCAGACAAATATGGTAAATTATCAAAGAAAAATTGATGAATTAATTGATTTTCATTTAATGGAACAAATTTGGTGAAATTATAAATGAAAACAAACAATTCTAAAATAATTTGTAAATAATTTAATGTAACTGTTGATGATAATTGATCTCTTAATTTTTCACTTTCATTGAAATAAGTTATACCAACTGAATCAGTAAAATTGTAAAAAGTTTCAATGGCATCTTCAGATTTAGCAATTATTGGATCAACTACCCATTCTTTCAAGTTTAATGGTGGTGGAGCTTCATAGTCTTTGTCATCTTCTTCATCTTCATCTTCACCTTCATCTCCTTCACCTTCTTCTTCGTCATCCTCTTCTTCTTCGTCATCCTCATCCTCGTCATCCTCATCTTCATCTTCTTCATCGTCATCTTCTTCTTCGACTACTTGTGTGGAAGTGTTAACGATATCAACTTCGACTTCATCATCATCATCACCACCTTTTAAGATCTTATCAATGAATTCAAATTGATCTGGGTTTTGTTCGATGAAAGATTCAACTTTTTCGACTAATTGTTTTTTAGTCAATTTAGAAGTTCCTGGAACCTTCAATTGTTTAAGTAATTTGATCAAATCTGATTTGTTGTAATCGTTTAATGAACTCATCTTTTTAGTAAATAATGTTCTATTGTTATTAAAGGAAGGAAAAGGAAAAGGAAAAAGAAGAAGAAAATAAAAATAAAAATAAAAAGAAGAAGAATTGGATTTGTTTTTAATTTTAATTTTTTTTTGTTGTTGTTATTTTGTTGATGATGTTTTTTTTTTTCTGTTCTTTGTTCTTTTTTGTTGTGGAGTGAAAGAGAGAAATAAATTCTGAAAGGAAATTAAAAAAAAGTTCAAATTTATTTTAGAAATCAAAACAAATGCAAACACCAATGGATGTAGAGTTATTGGTATGTATATAGAGTAGATGATGTCAGTAGTAGTAGAATGGTGCATATACACCATTAAAGTTGTAAAGGAAGACTTCCCCCGTCAATACATAGCGTTATTCTTCTGTCAATTCAGTTGTCATTGCTACCAAATTACATGCAAAATAGCAATCAATTTTTGTTAGAGAAATAATGTTAAATTTCAACTCAACCTAAACGTGACTCCCATGGATTAAAAGGAAAAAACCCCCACGAGGAGTGTCATTCAAAAAACCAAGAATTGTCAATCGCTTGATGCAACTTTGTTTGACTTGAAATGACTTGAATTGCTTTGTTTTGTTGGGTATTTAGTTATTATTTATTTATTTTAATTGTTTTTGTTTATATTTTGTCTCCATTTGTACCGTGTAATAACACTTACTTAATTAGGCAGGTGCATTACTCCATTCAGACAAAAATAATTGGGCAGTACACGTATGTACTAAGTTTTTGTGATGCGACATTATACTCCGACATAATGGGACATTTTCCATTTTTTTAGATCAGAAGACGAAGAATGAAGAAGAAGCAGAAGAAGAGTTTCAAATTCCAAGTTTGTATTTAGTATTACAAAAAAGATAGGAGTCCGTTCTATTGTATTGTTATTGCTGCAGATAAAGTGTGATTTGCTCTTTTTTTTTTTTGCCATCATCATACATAAAGTTTTTATTTGTTTATCTTTCTTCTAGTTTGATATTGTAGATCATATGAAACGTCAGGGGTCTTGCCTATTAACTGTTTAAGTTTATATATTATCATTATCATCATTATTATTATCTGATTAAAACCCTTTGTTCTTGTTCTTGTTCTTCTTGTTATCAACCCCCACATAAATCAACCAAGATCATTACCTACGCATTAGAAGTAGTACTAAATCATCGCGCTATTTAGAGAAAAATTATTCCATTAAGGGAGTGTAAATTGTCACAATTATTTTTTTTTTCTGATTTTTCTAACATCTACTACTCCATCTACAAAGTACAACTAGAACAGCTACTACAACAACTAGAAAACATTAGTCTGGAGGTCTTGTAAATTCATTGTGTTATGATAATTACTCGACTGTTTCTACGAAGGGGTATCACTACCAAACGGTACCCATATCGTAGTTTCACAACTTCACGACTATATAAACAACAACAACAACAAACATCACAACAATCAAAAGAATTCAATGAAGAACCAAGAGTTAACCAATTAGGTATTCAATATTTATCGAATGATCTCCATCAGAAACTATTCCCTACTACATCACCAACTGATTATTTAACTCCCAAATCACCAGAATTAATAGAAATATCCAAGAAACATCTAGGCAAGAATCAATTGTTAGGAAAAAAAACTCAAATCAATGAACCTATATCAATCAAGAATTTCCCTGAATTAGTGGGGAAATCATTAGATGAACATTTTTATAAATTAGGATCCAAATCAAGTGAACCTTATTTATCCATGGCTAAAAATTTTTTATCAGGAGATATTCCTAATAAACCCAATGTCAAAGATTGGAAATTTCAAAGTGGATGGACTAGATATGTTGAAGGGCAAATTCCAGAAAAAGTCGAATATCCATTAGAAGATGAATTAGTATTTGATGTAGAAGTATTGTTTAAAGTTTCGAAATACCCGGTGATGGCAACTTGTGCATCTGCAAAAGCATGGTATGGTTGGGTATCTCCAACTTTAATCGATGTTTCTAATGGTGAACAAATGGAGCAATTAGATTGGAATCATTTAATCCCGATGAATTGTAAAAAAAATGAAAAAGTTATTGTTGGGTTTAATGTGAGTTATGATCGTGCTAGGGTTTTAGAAGAATATAATATTAAACAAACTAAAGCGTTTTACCTTGATGGAATGTCATTACATGTGGCAATTAGTGGGATTTGTTCTCAACAACGTCCAACTTGGGCCAAATATGATAAAAATAAACGATTAGCTGATGCTTTTCAAGATGAAAATACCCCTTCAACAATGGATCCTGCTAGTGTTTGGGATGTCTCAGTTTCAGAAGAATCTACTGGTGGTGGTGATAATGACACAAGTAGATCATTCTTAAATGAAGCAATTATGGATGTGAAAAGTGATCCATGGTTATTAAAAGGTTCACCTAATTCATTAGCCAATGTAGCTAAGTTTCAATGTGGAATTGAATTGGATAAAAGTGATCGTAAAGATTTCGAATCAGAAGATCCTCAGATATTGATTGAAAGATTTCATGAATTGATGAATTATTGTGCTGGTGATGTAGTTGCCACTTTTGAAGTAACTAAAAAATTATTCCCGATATTTTTATCAAGAGTACAACATCCTGTTTCATTTGCTGCTTTGAGACATTTAGGGAACTTGATATTACCAACTACTACTAAATGGCCCAAATATATTGAATCTGCTGAAACTTGTTATGAGAAAAATCGTGTTGAAGTCACTAGTACAATTGAAGAACGAGCTAATGAATTAGTGCAATTTGTTGAGCAAAATAACCCCGATTTAATTCCTGATTATGAAGAGGATCATTGGTTAAGTCAATTGAATTGGCAATTAAAAGAAGCTAAATTGAAAAAAGATGGTAGTTTGCCTAAAAAAGTTGCCTATTTAACAGGATATCCTGAATGGTATCGAGAATTATTTAAAGGTTCAAGTGGTAAAGAAATGAACTTGTCTTTGAGAACAAGAATCACTCCACTTTTATTACGATTGAAATGGGAAGGGTATCCTTTGTTTTGGGTCAATTCTCAAGGTTGGTGTTTTAAAGTTCCTTATGATGATGATGAAGCCATTGAAAAATTACTTGCGAAAAATTATACCCAACCTAAATTAAATGATGACGAGATGGAAATTTTTGATTCTTTACGAATGAATGGGACATCTTATATATTATTTAAAGTACCTCACCCTGATGGTCCTAAAGCAAGATGTACTCATATTTTATCTAAACAATTTGTGAGATATTTCGAAGATGGTACTTTGACTTCAGAATATGAACATGCAAGTAAGATTTTGAAATTAAACAATGAAGCATCATATTGGTTAAGTAATAGAAATCGAATCAATGATCAATTTGTGGTTTATAATGAAACCGAAACAAATAAGAATAAATTTTTTGATACCAAAAAGGAATCCAATAATCATAAAGATATGGGGATCATCTTACCAAATTTAGCCACCATGGGAACAATCACTCGTCGCGCCACGGAAAACACCTGGTTAACTGCATCGAATGCTAAGAAGAATCGGATTGGATCAGAATTGAAAGCATTAATTGAAGCACCTAAAGGATATTGTTTTATTGGTGCTGATGTTGATAGTGAAGAATTATGGATTGCTTCATTGGTTGGAGATTCAATGTTTGAAACTCATGGAGGTACAGCATTGGGATGGATGACTTTAGAAGGAGAGAAATCACAAAAAACCGATTTACATAGTAAAACATCGAGTATTTTAGGGATTTCTAGAAATGATGCTAAAGTATTCAATTATGGAAGAATTTATGGTGCGGGGATTAGATTTGCTACGAGATTATTAAAACAATTTAATGCTAGTTTAAGTGATAAAGAAGCTGATGAAATTGCCAAAAAATTATATGATAATACTAAAGGAATGACAGGACGATCGAAACATTTCGATGCAAATCAATCCAAATTATATTATGGAGGAAGTGAATCAATTATGTTTAATGCGTTAGAAGCAATTGCCCAACAAGATGAACCCAAGACTCCAGTATTAGGAGCGAGGATAACTGATGCATTAAATGTGAAGAATTTGAAAAGTAACACCTACATGACATCACGAGTGAATTGGACAATTCAAAGTTCTGGGGTGGATTATTTACATTTGTTGATTGTTTCTATGGAATATCTAAGTGAGAAATATGCTGTTGATGCAAGATTAGCCATCACCGTACATGATGAACTTCGATATTTGGTTAAAGAAGAAGATAAATATAAAGCGGCATTATTATTACAAATCAGTAATATTTGGACAAGAGCTATGTTTTGTGAACAATTGGGTATTAAAGAAGTACCTCAATCCTGTGCATTTTTCTCCGAAGTTGATATTGATTTTGTATTGAGGAAAGAAGTTTCCATGGATTGTGTCACCCCAAGTAATCCAACACCTATTCCATTTGGAGAATCATTGAATATATCTCAATTGTTAGAGAAATGTAAACATGGTGGGATATTAGCAGAAGATGATGGTAAGAAGATTAAACCATTGACGTTAAGACAAGTGAAGTATAACAAAAGAGATCCGATTATTCATGATTTAGATAAGAATTTAAGTCGAGAATGTAAGATTGCCAAAATTAGATTACAAACGTCAAATGATCCTAAAGAATGGAAGAAAAATTTATATGATTTTGCTGCAACAAAAGCAGGAAAACGAACAAGACAATTTCTTGAAGCGGGGGAAATTCTGGAATCTACATTGAACGATATTAATCTCACTCATAAATTAACCACCACCAAGGATACGGAAAAGAAGAGAAAGACGAAGAAGAAGAAGGAGGGAGAACCTCCTAATAAAAGGAAATCTAAAAGGAGAGAAGTTTTAGATGTTGATTTAGAAGTGAAGGATGATGTTCATGATGAGATAGAAGATGTGGATATGTCAAGGTATACTAGAGGATATGAAGCTCCGTCACCACCACCATCGGCGTGGCTGTCAGCGTCATATGTGTCACCACCACCACCACCACCATCAGTTTACTATTCAAGGTATGATAATAACAAACCATACAAAAGTTCACAAGCTATATATACCAGACACAATTCAACTAGGGCAACTTCATCAATATTGCCAGATGACACAATATCCCAGAGACCAATATATAAAAAAGTTGGATTGCCTGATTATACTACTTCCCCCACATCCTCATCATCCACATCCTCATCGAATGGAATAACCTTTCCACGACGTCATTTCTCAACTACAACATCAAGAAAGACATTAATACTAACGAATGATAAACCACAACATTTACGACTACGACGACGACGACGATTACCAGTATCCGAAGAAAATAACAACAAGAATTATTTAAATTAATGGTTTATGACTCTTACTCAAACATCCACCCATCCACCAACACATTTCCCTTTTCTATTTTTTGGATTATCTACTTCATAAAGATTGTTCGTTATTGTTCGTTATTATTCGTCAGTGTTATTTTGTCTAATTTGATCTTCCACTCCATGATCTTCCAATCCTTCGACTTCAATATTATATCATACCCTCCCATCCCCTCCACTCCACATCAAGTGTGTGTGTGTGTGAGTTCATTATTATTATTATTATAATTAGATATATCCCCCCATTATGTATAATTGGGGGCAGATTTGTGTTTTTTTTTTTTTAACTTTCCCTTGGATTAAAAATAATTGATCGTGCTATCAGACGTATTTGCACATCATTGATATACCATTTAAAAAAATCCAAGATGAATATTAAAGTTTGATTTTATTTATTATTTAGTATGTATGTGAGTGAGAAAGATTTATATATATTTATATATTTGACAATAAACTATAAAAATGTGTGTTTTATATAAATTATCACTAGTATATATTCCACGGAATATTTACACTATTCCGGTTTTGTACGGTTTTCGGCACTAAAAAAAAAAATGCAGTTTGTTTTATTCTACCGAGTTATGAATCAGTTGGTAGCACCAGCATAAATTGAGGGATTTTTTTTTTATTGTTAAAGAAGATGAGGTACAACATTATGATATTATAGGGTTTTAATGATTAGTATAAAAAAGGAAAGAAAGGGACTAAATTGTTTCAGCCAAGATGATAGAATACTCTATGATGAGATGAGGTTAACCAAGGAGTATAATTATATCCATAAGATCCGAAGTCTTCCGTCCAATAGAGAGAGAATGTAAAGAGCGAGAGAAACGGAAATAACCAGCGATACAAGATATGCACCACAAAAACTAGCGGATGATTATTATTATTATTAAACTATTATTATTATGACGACGACCAAGATAAATCTCTTACTTGTATTTCCTTCGGAATTGAATTTCTTTATAGAAAAAAAAATAAAGAGAGGCTTATGTTGTATTTTAAATTACCTCATCTATTTCCTTCTGCAAGTACTTTTTAAAACCCATAGAGTTAGTACTAGTATTACTTTTAGTGTTTCTTTTTTTCTTTGTTTCTTTATTGCCTCATGGTTTTAAAAAAGTAAGGTCGGGCTGGAGTAATGTTACTGTTATACTTTTGTGAGATCTTATTTGTTACAAAGGTTTGTTAACCAGCTTGATTGGTGGAGGGTTTTTCTTTTTCTCTCTCATGATAATTGACTCTCTTTCAACACCTTACAATTCTTGTATAAGAGCCAATGTCACTACAGTTGGTACCACTCAGATGTATACATAATAAAGACCAACTCTATACACTCTTACAAGTAAAGTATAAGAAAGTTTTATAACCATAAGAATTTTTCTTAAACATGTATGTATAAAGTGTATAAGTAAATTTTTATTTTTATTTTATTTTAAATTTTGAGGTAATTAAATTGAGGCAAGATACACTACTAACATAAGAAATTAACTCCTTCATTGCCGAAATAAATTATTATAAAAACAAATAAAAAATTCCCAAACTGAAAAAAAAAATTAAAACCAAAAAAAAAAAAAATCTTCTTTTCTTTCTTTCTTTCTTTCTTTTCTTCTTCTTCTTCTTCTTTTGATAGTTATATTAGTATCTCCAACTAACTTAATAATACATAATTAATAATATATCACAATGTTCCCAGCTGGTGTCATCGTCGTCTTTTGTTTGATCTTTGTTGCTTTCGTCCTCATCACTGGTGTCTTCATCCAAAAGAAACTTAAAGCTAAGAAATCTCAACAAAGATTCTAAGTCATTATCTAATCACTAACTAAACTACTCATCACACTTCCTATCCAATCCAAAACTACGTCCTTGTTTTTTTTTCCAAATGTCAATCTTTAACCATGAGTGTATTATATAAATTTAAAAAAAAACATTTCATTTATGAATGACTTTTTTTTTATATCCAATTAAGAAGAGATTATAGAATTAAATGAATGGTTGATGAAGATAAAAAGAAGGTGTATATATGGATTTAAAAAAGGGATCTTTCAATAGATATGATAATGTTTATCTTCGTTATATTTTTATTTAGTTTTTTTTTTTGTTTATTTAATACCATTTCTTAATTTCCCGTGTTTATTATTATTATTAATACATATACGTATATATATATAATTATAATCAATCAATTCTTTAACCTAGTTCTCTCTAATTTATAGTCAATATCTACATCATAAACTTTAGAGATGTGTTTGGGCTGGTTGGGTGATGATGATGAGATTTGGGTTCAATTTGGTTTCATTCAACAATGCGACAATTTTTATTTGTCGTACAAAAATGAGAATATCATTAATCACGTGATATTAGAAAGAGGGGGAGAAATGAGCGCAGAGAAGAGAAGGCTGAAACCACAGGAAAATACCGGACCAATTCCGTCCACTATAATATGCGTATACAAAAACAACCCACCCCAATTTTAATTGGTCAAACTTATACATCATTATTCTTCCTACCACCCCTCCCCCCTCTTCTGTTCCCCGGAATTATTAGGTTATGATGAAAGAGGGGGATGACGGAGGTTTAGACAAGACTAAGTGATATTTTCTTGGTAACGTTGCACTTTTTTAATTTAGTTTTGTAGTCTTATTAAACTCTATACATTTATACACAAAAGAAGAGGATATTCTTGTAGACCTATTCTTAATCGTCATAGTCTTTTTCATTTATCCAATAAGATTGTATCATACCAACCAAGGCTAAACCAGTCATAACCCACCAGATCAACCAACCAATATGATATTTATCACCCACAGACATTAAATACCCAAAGACCACGGGACCACAAAATCTACTTAGACTTATAATTGACATACTTGCACTATTAACATAAGCACGATATTTCTTTTCTGCAGCACGATGATTTAAAATTGTCACTTGGGGCATACCTGTACTTGAAGCTAAGGTTTTCAAACTAGTTAGGGTGTATAATAAAATTGGGGTGAACCAAACAGGGAAGATGGAATTATATTCATGTAAGGTGAATATAGATAATGGAACTAATAAATAAACCAAGGGGAATATGGATACACTTAATCTATATCCTTTGACAGTTCCTAATTTATCAGTTATTAAAGGGAATAAAACTAACACGATTAACATTCCCATTATACCCGTGGAAGAAAATAATGTCCCAATATAACTTGTATCTAAACCCAATCCACCGGTAATCTTAAAGGGGAATTGTAATTGTTCTGGTTGGAATCTTGATGCTAGGAAAACTGGGAGGAATTCATTATAAGTAACACTATGTAATGAAATAATAAAGTTACCGGTGATAACTCCAATTACTTTTGGTGTGAATGCATTGGAATATGTTTGAACTCTTTGAAGTGGTGCTCCATCTCCTGAAGGTGCCGGTGATGGTGATATCGATTGGTGTTCTAGATCCTGATCCCGATCTTGATTACTATTAATGGAAACAGTCTCTGGTTCAGGTTCAGCTTCTGAAAAGACATCTTCAGCTTCAGCAACTTCTAATAATGCTGTTGTTTCACTAGGCAAATGATTTTCATGAGGTGGATTAATTGTCAATTGTCTAATATTCCAAGGACGTATTGGTGATTTTATGCCTATTTTACTTAATAACCAATCTCCCAATTCAACACCATAATCTTTCTTATATTTATAAACATCATGAGTTTCTTCCAAGAATAAAAATCCACAAATCAAACTAAACCATAAAAACAACGCCACAACAACATTACTCAATGCATAAGGGAATCTAGTTATAAATCTTTCATATAAATCCCCCAACAATTGATTCATAACCAAGTCTCCTTTTCTATTGTTATGATCATCACTATAGGGACTATGTTTACTTGGACGAGTAAACCAAGGAGATCCACCAATTGCAGGACCAACAATAGCTCCAAAATTAAATAATAACGGCATAGTCATGAAAGCATAAGGTTGATGTCTTTTCTCCGTCGCTATTTCACCAATCATTGTTCTTAAAACCGCTACATTTCCATTTAACACCCCAGCTAAACTTCTCGCAGCCAAAGCCCAATAATAATTCTGACTGAATCCAAATAATAATAAACTTAAACTAGTCCCAAATAACCCCATAAGTAAAATCCATTTCCTACCTATTCGATCCAGTAATTTGCCCCATCGTACAGCAAATAAAAATTGACAAAATGCAAATGATGAGGCTATGTACCCGGAATATTTCGAGATTTCTTGTTCCGTGGGAGCGATTTTGAAATCTCGAATCATGAAATAAATATATGGGAATATTGATGTGAATGCTAATGGTTCAGAAAATCTAATTATACAAATGATTATCATTTGTCTCACGGGGAAATCCCGAAATGCTTCCTTATACGAAGACATAATAATTGAATACTACTTGTTGTTGTTGTTGATAGTGATAGTTTGAAATATGTCAAAAAAGAAAACGTGCTTGAAATAAATTAAATTAATTTTTATTATTTTTTTGATTTTTTTGATTTAATTTACTTTTCTTGATTGTACAATAAAAAAATTTTTCCCTCTTGGTTACAATTGGGATGCTACCAGGTATGAAGTAGTAGTAGTATAAGATGAGGATGAAGAAGAAGAGGAAGGAGAGATCCCGTGACTTGTACAATAACAAACAAACTCTATTAAAGTTAAAAATAAGCTTGGAAGTTTATTCATTTATTGGAATAATATTTCTTATCTTGCATTATGTAACTTTCTTGATTGCAAAGAAAAAAAAAAAAAACCAATTTATTATTATTATTATTTACTCCTTTTGGCCCAAATCGGAAATCTAGATTTCTTTGTTTTAATTTTATTTTTTTTTTGGTTTGAGTAATTTTTCAGATCTGCTCACACTACATTTCATCCTTCTTATCACACATCTTATCGATCATCAATGGAACGAATAAACTCAAGAGATACGTTTACAACACTAACAGATGAGAATCATGAACCAACACCACAACAAGGAGAACCAGATGATGAAGTATCAGACGCAGAAGTATCAGACGCAGAAGTATCAGACTTGTATTCAATAATCTCATCACAAGATACATTAATTAATCCAACTATCAAAATCATGAATCAAAACATCACCAACTATACCCATTTCTACACCCTTCCATTATTATCTAATTTCCTACATACTGGAGTTAATCTATATTTAAATTGGAATGATGTTGTATCAAATAACCCACCATTATTATCCCGATCATCTCCGAAATTCACCATTTTTAAGAAAACTCCCTTGATGATCATCCACAAACATCTTGATTCCACAACTAAACAAGAATTCTGTAAAGTTGAATTCAAGATCCATAGTATTCATATAACATATTATATCCTCACCTTCCCCAGTTTAAACAATAAGACAATATACTTGATAAATAACAATAGTTTAAAACCAACAGTTGATTTCAAATATAACAACGATACCGATTTCCGAATATTTGGTATTACAGGAACAACGTCCGCATTGGGCACATCACCCGAGATGAAATTATACGTGATGAAACACAATTCATCGAATTTATTAACGTATGAAAATGAATACGACATCAAGGGGAAATTAAAAATTGATAATAAATTAAGTAAATTGATACATAATCAAGATCAAGCTAAGATTAACCAGATACTAAATCAGGAGAAACCACTTGTTGATATACCATTAGCGAGATATTTAGATCAAGGTGATGTGAAATTAAAAGTTGATAAACAACAAAAATATATCATTAAACATGGGGTGATTAAAATGTATGATTGGAAAGATGGTAATGATGGGGTCAGTGATGATATGTTGGTCATTTGTTGTATAATGTTGGTATTAAGAGAACAAGAATATAGGAAATTTAAAGGTGGTTAATATATATACATATCTACCTATATCGGAGTCTACGTCGGAGTAACAAAGACTATACACGATACAGTTTGTGAAAGTTTCATCCTCACCCAACATTTATGTACGATGAGTTATAAACTTGTAAACCAATTAGAACATTTCTTCTCCGTTTTCTCTCTCTCTCTCCCCCCTATTTTTCATTTATTTATTTATTTTTAATGAGTGTATTACATTTGCCCCTCAACATATATACGTGGTCAATTGTTTACTTATACACGAACTGACGAACTATACTTTATTGGAGGGGAGTAGAAAGCAATGGAATATTGATTCCATTTGGGGGGGGGGGGAGTATCCAATATCCACAGTTTTTACTCCGCACTAAAGATCTCTTCTATTTATACTTTTTTACTCCGTGAGTCTCTCTGATTCCTGTTCCACAATTGTTGAGAATGTTAGTTCATGTGACTAAAGTAAAGAATATTCTGCCTAATATTTAATATTCCTTGTTATGGTTAAATATTCCATTTTTATATACGTTGTTGGTTAAATTGCAAATAAATTTCTGTATTTGGTTAAAAATTAATTCAAACTTTTTTTTTTTTTTTCACTCGCAGAATTTTTGTTGTTTGGTTTGAATTTGTTTCCCGACATAACTAAAAATAAATAGACAAAAATCAAAAAAATGTCTGAAACTCCGAAGCAAATAGAATAAAATTTTTTTATTCTTTCCATTGAACTATCGAACATTCATAACCAAACCCCCCTAAGTGATAATATAGATATATCAATAGATAAGAGAATATTACTATTAGGATGAATACACGGAGTATAGTCTGACATATTGCTTGTGTGGGGTTTATTCCCGAACCAGCCATCCATATACGGAAAACACCACCTGATTGCTGTAGTTTGTTGTTGGTTTGTGTTTAGAAATTTAAAATTTAAAAAATCCCATGTCGTAATCATCCATTGTGTTTATGGACTCTTACTATCTCCATATTTTGTCCCCCTTTCTTCTACGAATGGGGAGAAGCGTTCTTGGCCTTAATCTGTAAATTTCGGGAGGATTTCCTTTTGTGTATTGTTCGTTTATACGTTTCTTTCGCAATGACATACCAAATTTTGAAGTGGAGAACTGAAATAAAATATCCCACTAATTTACGTAACGGGATCAGTTTAGATGATCATAAGATATCCCTCGAAAGTTAATTATGTATATCGTTGGATTCAAATAGATATTGGTAGGAAATATCAATTGTCATAGACATATTGGAAGAGTTGTGTGATGACTCAACATCCCGTGGTTTATATACAGGAAATTTCTTGTAAAATATTTTTTTTTGTTGGTTGGTTGTTATAGTTACGTTGGGTTTTATGCATCTGTACGTTTGTAAATTTGCACCCAAACAAAACCAAACCAAACAGAAACGACACACAAAAAAAAAAGTTACATAATTATTTCTTTCCCTAAGATACACGACTACATAATGATTAATAAACAATCACAATAACCAAACGTCCGGAGATATTACAAGTAGATAAGTTACGGAAAACCACAAATAGGAGTCTAGACGTATCATTAACGCCGTTTTTCAGAGGCGGACCATGAATGTGGTTATTTGGTTCACCTTTTCGTATGTCCAAGTTTGAAGAACAAAAAACAAAAAAAACCTAGGCAGGGGGTTAAAACGAACGAACGAACGAGGAGAAGAATGTGGAGATTGGATATTGAATATTGAAAAAAAAGGGGGTGTGTGGATTGGGGTATTCTGATCTAATCTGCACCAATGACTAAAACTGACGAGTCTAAAATTACCAAAAGTATTCATAACTTTAAGCAATGTATTAATACATTATACGTACCGGTACCTTACCTCGCCTTACCGTCGAGGAAAGAGGAGCGAAAAGAGTATGGGAGAAAGGAAGAGAGGGGAGGAGGATGTGGAGGAGGAGTAGGATTGATTTCATTGTTGTGAAAAAATTATTACTGTAGAAAGTAAATAGTTTTACTATTCGGAGTATATAAATTGATGACCATATGAGGTTCATTAATATCACACATATACACTTTTCTTTTTTAAGAAAACACCTAAGTTTAAAATATTGATATCCATCCCTTGATTACTAATTGCTACTTGATGTTGGTTGTTAGTTGTTATAAGCCAGACTAGTACAATTGGTAGTTTATATATTACTTCTGTTTATGGTTTTATGCGATGAGTTGTGATAACTTTTGTAAATTTGTCTGTCTTCCCCACTTTTAGATGTTTTTTGGGTTTTTGTGTATGAAAGGGAAAAGAGAAAGCGGGGAAAAGGAAATAATTGTTCACTCATAGAAAATAAAAAATGTCTGACCCCAAACTTGTATTTCATGTTTGTGTCATTTTGATGAGGCTGAGACAAAAGTATTAATTTTTTTTTGTTTCCCACTTTCTCCGACATTTTTTATAAATCCATATAAACCAACCAATAATTCTTACCAACTTAAAAAAAACGAAATAAAAAAAATTCAAATTTTTGGTTTTTTTTTGGAATATTTGTTTACGTATTATCACCATCTTCTTGAACCAATCCTCTATCCAAAATCAAGAACCATAAACAAGAAGAAGAAGAACATCAAAGAGGATTGACCAATGCCACCAGCACAGAAGAAATACGTATGTGCATTCTGCGCCAGAGCATTTACAAGATCAGAACATAAACAACGTCATGAACGATCACATACAAATGAAAAACCATTCCATTGTTTGCATTGTACCAGTTCATTCGTAAGACGTGACTTGTTACAACGTCATTGTCGTACTGTTCATAATACAAATTTAAATCCAAATTTATTACCCACCAATAAATCATTAAATAACCCAACTACAAATGCAATTGAATTGACTGATAATTTGTCTAGTACTACTGCTAATAATCATAATAATAATAGTACCAATAGTAGTAACAGTACTAATAGTACCAATAGTAATAATGGTGACGATTTCCAAGCTATGCCAATGAGAAATTCATTCAGTTTTGAAAGTCAAGATCAACTTCATAATCATCATCAACATCATACTCAATATTCAGCAACTTCTTTTGATTCTTTTAATATGACACCTTCAAATTCAGCCGCAAGTGAAATCATTCAATTGATTCCAAATACAGCTGGATCTAGTCCAACTAATACAATTACAAGTACTACTACCACGACAACACTAGGCAATAATCATAACAATAACAATAAACGAAGGAAGAGATCATCTGAAGATGGATCAGGTCGATCTTCTTTGAAAGAACATCATGATTTAATTCATTTATTATCAATTGCAAAGAAATTATCCAACTTGGTTACCAATTATGATCCAATCATCTTGGCCAATTGTACATCTCCTTCAATTAATGAGATATTCTTGATTGGATATTCTCATTTAGTGCAAAATGCAAAATTGTTTACTAATTTCGATAAGATATTGAAAGATCTTCTTTATTATTTAAGTACTTCTTATTTAGCCACCCAACAATCTCCACAACAATTACAACAACAACAAAGTCCAGGTCAAGGACATGGAAGAATGGGACTGATTGGAAGTGAAAGTAGTAATCCTAATGGTCCTCAACTGTTTAATAATTTCAAAATTGGTATAAGTTATACCATACTTGCATTAGGTTATATCATTGATAAGAAATCAATCAAATCACTTAAATTTTTCAAGAAATCGTGGAATTTATTAATTAAAAAACTTATTCCTCAATATAATAATAATAACAACTTATTGGATCAAATTGAAATCTTGCATAATTTATTCTTGTTATCATATGTTTATTTACAATTCAATTTGGAAAGTTATAATATTAATGAAGTTGATAATTTAGATGAATCTGATGGTGGTGAACAGATTTATATTAATAATGAAGTCATCTTGAATTATCTTAATGATATTAGTTTTATCATCATTTCCAATTTGAAAGATGTTTCCCCATCTCCAGGTAATGTCAATAGTAATACTAATGCTAACGCTACCAATGACAATTTAATTGATAATAATATCAATTTGTTTTGGAATATTTATAACTTGTTATCAACTTATTTAACCAATCAACCACCACCAAAAGTATATCCTTTGTTTTTGGAAAGAGCAGTTAAGAATAATGAACCTTTATTGAATGTCATGCAGAAGTTTTGTAAATCTTTTATTAATATTGAAGATGAACAATTGAAAATGATTATTGTTTCAACATTATCCAATGAATTGAAGAATCAAAAAGAATCAAACAATCCTAATACTAGTCCTTCTACTAATAACAAATCAACAATTTATTCAAATAAGAATATTCTTCATAATGCCATCATTTTAATTAATAAATCAATTAATAATTCTAGTTCACATCATAATAACCAGGAGAGAAGTACTAAATCAGAATCAACGAAATTATTTGAATTATTTAAAAAGAATTTGATTGTTAGTAGTCCATTGAAATTCCATGAATTATTCAATAATTATATTTTCATACCAAGGAATTATTACAATTGGCAATTATTATCATTAACTTTACAAGAAGTGAATCAAACTTGTATAAATTTCCATATATCATCAACTATTGAATCACCAGCAAGTTTCCCAGAATTTGAAAATATCATCAAGAGACAATTTTTCGATTATAGAAGTAATACCATTAATATTAATAATAATTTATTAATTGTTTCATTTCCAATTATTTTCTTTAATAATTATTTGAATTTAGGCGATATGATAAATTTAACCAAATTGAACAATTTACAATTTAATAATTTGAATTGTTTAATAATTGAATGGTATTTAATCATGAATAAAATATTAATCATGTTGTTTACTGATGATATGACAAATTTTGATGATAATTATATCTTACAAACGTTGATTTATTTATTATTAGATAATAAATCATGTTTATTAAAGAAATTGAATATTCAAGATCAGAATAGTAATACTAGTATTGATACAGAAGTTGATGAAATATCATTTAATCAGAAATGGTTTTGGATATTGAAATTAAAATTGGATTATATTTTTGAAAATTGGTTGAATTTTATTAAAGATTGTAAGAATAATACCAGTAGTTCATTTAATAATAATTTGATTTCATTTAAAATGAATTTGAATAAGACATTAAATGAATATGTTATAACTGAAGGTTTAACATTTAAAGAAGAAGATAATACTAATCAACATCAGCAACAACATCATCAACAACAACAACTTCCACAACCAATTCATCAAGAATATGTACAAACAACATCTTATATTCCATTACAAAATTCAATTTCAAATAATAGTACCAATAGTTTTATGAATTATAACAATACTGATCATAACAACAATCATTATAAAAGATCTAATTCAATTACGCTTGGAATATTAGCTCAAACAATAGCTGATGAAACAAGTCATCATTCAACTAATAATAATTCACCAAATCCTAAACATCAACCAAGAGTTTATAACTCCCAACAACAACAACAACAATATCATCAACAACAAGGACCACCACCACCCCCACAGCAACAACAACAACAGAGTCAAGTTCAACCTATTCAACAATATACTAGTTATTCAACATATCCACCACCACCACCAATATTATCGGGGTCAATGAGTGGTCCAAGTAGTACTGCTTCAAATCCAACTACTGGTAATACAGTTACCGGTACAAATAATAATAAAACTGATGTATTATTACCTCCCATAAGACATGAAGAAAGAATGACCAATAAATGATCATATTATTGGTTTAATCTTATGTATCTATCTATGTATTGTAAATGTATGTAAATATTGTAAATATTTCTATAATTTATTTGAATGAATTAATAGATCATTATGGAACTTGTCTAAATTCCATAATTTGATTAAATCTTCATTCAACTGATCTTGATCTTGATGTCCTAAGATCATTACATAATAAATATATTCAATGATTTCAATCGGGATAATAAACAGAAATGATGTATTTTTCTCCAACCTATAATCCATATCCTTCCCATCCTCCACATCCTTCTTCATTGGATCTTTTTGGGTTATGGATTTAGGCACTCGGACATTTGCATTTGAACAGATCAATCCAATTAATAAATCATCATTAGTGTTAAATATCCCACCCCCACTACTTCCATTCCATACATTACAATCGACAATCACCAACCCATTAATCAAATAATCCAATTGTAATTTCAATTGATAAATACAATTAATTTTCCCCCTTGTAAATAATGGATCATTAGATATAGTAGGTTGATAAAATAATCCATAACTTAATGAATACACATCTTGACCAGATACATACCTTCCTATTCCTTTGATAATTGGAATTTGTGATAATTTGGATTGGTTTTGGGGATCGTTTATGAAAATATATGCAAGATCAAAGTTTTTTATAGGGATGATGATTTGATCTTTTTTCGTGAGATATATTGGTGGTTGAGTGGGGGATAGTTGGATTTGACAGATTCCGTTGGATATATATGGTTGGATCACATGATGGTTTGTGATTAGGACGTTTTGTAAATAATGTATGGATGTACCCCATGATGTGTTTCCATTAGCATCAGTGATTAATAATGGAATTATCGACCTTCTTGACTGTGTCTGAGGTGTGGATGTGTTCATCTTTGATTTGGTGGGAGTGGTACCTACCATCTTGGTAATGTTTGGAATTGGAAGATTTAATGATTGGATAATTTTAGAAATATCCAAAACAACAATTAAATCTCCATCACCATTCTTTTTCCTTAAATTCCCAAACACCAATCCCTTTAATATTTCCTCCCCATCACCATTCAGAGATAGAACTATCCCACCATTTAAATTTTCAATATATCTTATATCAGTTACATAAAATCCTTCTCCTTGATTAAACCCACCCACGATATTCCCAATAGTTTGATAATTTTTGAAAATCAAGGAATTCGTTAAATTAAAAGGATATCCAATAATCCTAATCTCATCACTAATCATTAATCCATCCTGGGATGCACTCACTGATCTTCCATTACTACTGAGATTCGACAAACTTGTGATTTTTAATAATTGAACATCATGTGATTTAGAAAAAGCATCAATAGGAAACAAATCAAACCCGGTGATTTCCTCAAATGGAATATTTATAATCTGTTTGATTTTACCACTATACCAAAACACATCCTTCTCATTATTTGTCAATGAAGTAGTTTCATTAATGAAGATTTGATAATTTGTAACATTAGGTATATGATTTATAGTTAATACGAAATCTTCTATTATCTTCGGGTGTTGCTTGATAAGTATATGAATACCTGATGATGCATAAACTTGTTCATTTCGTTGATATCTTATAGATACTGGATTATACTCCCAAGTAACCATTTATCTTGTCTATCTCTTGATAATGTGGGGCAACGACATGTTCAGTTTACAATTGGTGTGTGTTATTTTTTTTGTATTCTAAATAGGTCGTGCACTGATAATCAAATCTTGTGATAATACTACAAAATTTGATTATATATGAGATCTTAAAACCCAATATACAAGGAAGTGATTGAGAGAGTACTATAACTGAAGAGCATACGTAAACACTACATTAGAAGTATAACCTAGTTCATCCAACTTACATCATATCTAGATGGCGATCATCATCATTTATCATCAACTGCAGCATCAACCAATAAGTACGTGCATTTGAGACCAAAAAAGTTTTCGAGATTTTTTTTTTTTTTTTTTTTTTGGTTGACGTGGTACGTGGGAGAGAATGTTAATGAGATCCTAATTTCTGTATTGTATTTTGAAAAATTTGACAGCTTATTATTGGATTCACCACTATCAACACCTTTTACAACCATTAGATGCAGTTAACATTCATACTAGGAATAGCATTATTATATTTAACTTCTTTCACGTTATCAGAAAAAGATTTTTATAAAATCCTTGGGGTTGAAAAATCCGCTAGTGAAAAAGAAATCAAATCTGCATTTCGTCAATTAACTTTAAAATATCATCCTGATAAAAATCAAGGAGATGAAGCCGCTCATGATAAATTTTTAGAAATTGGGGAAGCTTATGAAGTTTTAAGTAATGCTGAAAAAAGACGTAATTATGATCAATTTGGAGATCCTGAAGGTAGACCACAACAACAACATTTTGATTTTGGTGATATGTTTGGTAATTTCTTTGGAGGACATCATCATCAACAACACCAGCAAAGACAAAGACAAGGGAAACGTAAAGGAGATAGTTCTCAATTAAGTCTACATATTCCATTAGTTGATTTTTATAATGGGAAACTTGTTGAATTTGATGTTGAAATGCTGAATGATTGTGAGAAATGTGATGGTACTGGATCTAAAGATAAAGAACGTAAAACATGTGAAAAATGCCATGGAACGGGACAAATCACCGTACAACACCAATTAGCCCCAGGGATGGTGCAACAAATCCGTATGCAATGTGATCAATGTGGAGGACATGGGAAAGTTGTTAGTAATCCATGTAATGTATGTCAAGGACATGGTATTGTTAGAGGTACGAGACATTATGAAATTTATGTTAAACCAGGTCAACCTAGAGATTCCCCTCATGTATTGGAAGGTGAAGGAGATAAAAATCCTAATTGGGTTCCTGGTGATTTAATTGTAATGTTGAATGAACAATTTGATAAGAGTTGGGGTTATAGAAGAATAGGTAATAATTTGTACCGTTCTGAAGTATTGACTTTGAATGAATCATTACATGGAGGTTGGGAAAGAAAAATCAAGTTTTTTGATGTTGAAGAACCAGATTTGGTATTGCAAAGAGACCCTGGAGTTCCTATATTAGATGGAGAAGTTGAAGTGATAACTGGTAAAGGTATGCCAATAGTAACTGATCATGATGAAGCAGAAAAGTATGGTGATTTATTCATTGAATATAAAGTTATAACTCCTGGTGGTTTTAAAAATAAGAAGGTTGTTGAAAAAGATGAGTTGTAATAAATGTATACGTACATGTATATAACTATGATTATAGATCTTGATAATTGATAAGAGTAAGAATAAGGTTATTCTATCTATCTCTGCATGCAATTTGATAGATTTGAAGTTGAAATCTGGTTGTGGTGCTGGTGAGTGGGTGAGTGGGTGAGTGGGAGGCGGGTTAAGGTCAGGGTTATAAACCGACATCACTCATCAAGTATTGTTCGGTTATACACTACCCGATCTCGGTTATTAGTACGTATGGGATTCACGTAAGTATGATACGTTTTCTTTATTCTTTGGGGTTATGAACATTTTATACGTGTGTGCGTGTACTTTGTGACAAAAAATTTATTCTCCATATATATCCCCATATCTTCTTTTACACACATTTCAATTCAGAAGAAACCCAATCGTCTATTTCAGAACAATAAACCCAAAAATAGAAGAAATAGAAGAAAAGAAAAATCTGGGGGGGTAAATTGAACAGGGGGTGTTTCAGAGTATGTGGATGTGTGGGGAGACGGAACTGTATAGAGTGTAAAATGAGGAGACACGGAGAATAGAGTTAATCTAAAAAAGATTGTCTAGTTTATTTTTCTTAATTTATTATTTTTCTTGGGGATATTGGAGATAAAGAAATTCCAAATAGAACTCTAGAATCGAAGACAAAATATCGTCTATTAATCTTGGATGGTTGAAGTCATCTACTAGGATTCTTCAAATGTGTCCAAAATTCCGGGATTGCTAATAGCAAATACATAAAAAACAGTGACATCAACAACTGTGATCACCAGGGTATAATACTAATAAAATGAATATAAAAAATTTCAGATTATTCAGATTATTCAAAGATATTAACTATTAACCCACCTTGAGTTTTAACTGTATTAAGCGAACAAGAAATACAACAAATACAAGAATATAAAGATTAGCAAGTAAAACAATTGAATCCTCTCGGAAGGATTATTTCAAGTGGTAGCTCATACCACAAATAACACAAAAACCCCCCAGCCATGTTCTTCTTCTTATTCCTCTTCTCTGTGGGTGAAATTTATCCTTTAATATAGCACAAAAAAAGAAACGATGAATAATAAAAAAAACCATCTAAGTAGTAAAGTAAACTCTATTGATGAAATGTACGTATTGTATTGTATTGTTGTATTTCTATTGTTTCATTTTAGGAACTGTTGTTGTGTATCTACGATATTATTATTATCTGGAGAAGAAAGACAAAGTGCGGAGAGAGGGGATAGATGAAGATCGGGGGGTCATTGTTTATGTGTTTGTTCGTATTCCTTGGCTTAATATGTGTACGTTTGAATATGAGGGGATGAATAGGATAGAATAAACTTACGAAGAGTAGAGTTGAGTGTTAAGAAATAGAAATACAAATAGGAGTAGATGTCAGAGTGGGGGAAAGGAAGAGGATAGGAGCACAGAGAGTAAACACCCCCAAAAACTAAAAATTTTTAACCCTAACCCATGTATATATTCTTAGTAGTTGTGGAGGGGAAGAAGAGGTTAAAAAATTTCTTCCCATTTTTCCTAAATTTGATTGCCACGCCTTAAACTCTCACTAAGAAAGAAAAATAAAAATTTTCCATTAAATTACACAAAACCCAATTCCATTTTGCTATTGAGTTTATATATCAACTAAACAATTTTTCTACTTTTATTCTAAATTATCTTCTTTTTTTTCACTTTTACTCTATACCAACTTCATCTCAACTACACCTTCCCTCTTGTCCTTACCACCACTATGGCTGTAACTATGACTTCTACTAAATCTATAATATCTCCTCAACCTACTAAAAAATTACCTACCACAGCCACTTCTACTACTAATGTTGATACTACTACCACAACAACTACTAACGTTGGTCAGTGTTTCATAAGCCTAACTCCAACTCCTACTCCAAGATCAACTCCTTTTTATTTGGATCAATATGGTTTAGAAGAATTAGATGAAAATGAAAGTATAATATCAGAATTAAGTTCTTCCTATCAAAGTCAATCTATACTACAAGATTATCATCGTCATGATTTTCTCTTTTCAGGTGGAATACACCAATCACTTACATCACCACAACAAGTCCAACAACAACAATCCCATCACTCCCAACAACACCACCCCCAACAAGCAAGACCAAGAACTATACTAGCCCCTTATATATTCTTTTCCACTAATTTACTACATATCTCCAATCATTTCATAAACCATGAATTCGATTCCTTTAGTAATCATGGCATCCTAAACCCAACCATACCCAAAATCAATCATTCTTCATTAATATCTCAATTAGAAGAAATGTACAATAACGCACTACAATTAAAACAAGCGGTATTGAATTTTAATAGAATTTTAGATACTTTGAAAACTCAACAAATGTCAGTATTCACATTTAAGAAAAATTTAGATTTGATAGTTGATAATGAATTAAATATCCCGGTTCATACATTTACTGATCAAATTATTGATGGGTTATATCAATATAATTTAACTATTGAAGATTGTTTACATGATGAAACTGACCAAGATGTCATGAATGAAGATACTTGTCAAATCATTAGAGATTATCATTTTAAAATTGAATCCATTTTATATTTAAATGATCGTGAATTTAATGTTGTTCATGTTGAGAAATTTTATAACTTATTAATGACTTTTTGTACTGATTAAACAGGATTAGATCTATATATTTAAATTTACGATTTTATGTTTTGAAATTAGTTTGTAAGGAAGTCTTCTTGTTTGGAGCTACTTGTAGTGTACAACTTTGTAGTTGGATATTTTGATCATGGACCAGTACATCTATATCACAAGAACGGTTACATGGAACTTTAAACATGGTCTAACATATAAACTAATCATGTAGGCTGTGTAGTAATAATTGCTAGAAAAATTTATCAGCCACTTTCCGCCCTTTCATCCGAGTGACATCAACTGAAATACATGTTTTGCAATCTCATCCCACTACTATGACAAATTTGAGGATGAAGGAACACAACTGTTGGATTGGAGTACGTTATAATTGCTGATTTCTAGAATGAGCTATAAATATCTTTAGTAAGATAATCGATTTTGTGACAGAGTTAGAACTGGTTGATTTTGTTTCTGTAGTGCCAAATTCTCTTACACAAATTGAACCTGTCATGTAATGGCTTAGACATATATATTCTGCTCAAGTTTCTAGAAGAATTAATATTGTTCAGGTTGGGTCTAGACGATAATACAATGTTCCAATACATTGCCAGACTTTCATAAAATTCCCACTTTAAATCGATCTCAACACAAGAGATCTAGAAACTAGTCTGGTTCCAAAAAGGTTATAAACTACACAAATGACACAATACTAGATACCCATGAATCGGACATACTTTCGGATTGTATGGTAGTAACATTTTACAAATTTTATCCAATTATAAACCAATTTTGTTTCCCAAATTGCCAATTGCCAAGTTTCTCAAAATTTTTGTTCAATTTTGTGTCACGTGTCAAGGCTACTTCGGATTAAAAACTTCCATCGGTACCTAAAAATGCAACAGAAAATTAGCCTATATACAAAATTGCAACATACATACATACAAACAAACAGGGCTTTATTTACGTTGCTATACGTTGAGAACCTTCCAATGTTATATAAGTAATAGTCTATCTCGACCTCGATACTGAATCCTTTTTTGAATAAAAATGGAAACTATTAAAGTGGAGAAATCTTTCTGGTAATATCAAAACCTTTGTCGTGTCTTTTCTTTTTTGTCATAGTTGCAAAAGCACCAGAGGTTATATATATCACCCATAGAACCTTCTACGAATAAAAAAAGAAAAGGTATCACTAACAATAAAAATCACAACCCTTTTTTTTTAATGATATAAAATAACTCCGAAATTCCCTTGTTACATTTACTCCATATCATTCATATCATTCTTTTTTTCTTATTATTATTCTACTATCAACACTAAATGACGTCGGCACATTCATCACAATCAATACATTCCAAAGAAACCAACAGCGATCCCAATGACGTACAAGCCATTTCTTACGCTGGTGAAGGAAATGAGTTTGTCGTGATAGGCAAAAAGAAATACTATCGTCATCAATTAATGGATGCATTTGTGGGGAATTTAAATCCTGGCGTAGCACCATATTCACCATACGATTTCGGGAATGCCTCAGCAGTAGGACTAGCTACATTTGCCATGACGATATTTGTCTTTGGATTATATCTTGCTGGTGCCAAAGGAATCCATCATATTAATGGCGGTATAGGACTTTTCATCTTTTATGGAGGATTAGTGGAATTTTGTGCTGGTATGTGGGAATTCTTCAATGGTAATACCTTCGCATACGTTGTGTTTTGTAGTTATGGATCATTTTGGATTTGTTTGGGTACTTTATATGTTCCTTCATTTGGGATCCTTAAAGCCTATCAAGAGAAAGGTCCCGATATGGAAGGAAATGCCATTGGTTTGTTTTTCATTGCCTGGGGGGTATTCACATTCATGATGTTACTTTTAACGTTGAAAGCAACGGTTCCATTTATTGGATTATTTGCATGTTTGGATGCCGCGTTTTTCACTATTGCTGCGGCGTATATTACTGGAAGTAGAGGCGCTATGAGAGGTGGTGGTGTTTTATGTGTTATATGTGCGGGTTGTGCTTGGTATGGCATGTTTGCTGGTGTGGCGGATAGATTTAATTCTTATTTTACTGTCAGACCACTCCAAGTTCCTACTTATGATAAGAGAGTTTTCAAAATATAGTCCTCGTCATATAGTCCTCAACATATAGTACCCTCTACTGTTGTATGTATATGTAGATAATCAATGTATTATTTCAACTTTACTTGTCCACAATTGATAATATGTCATTTGATTTAGTTGTAGAAATAAACCCACAGCAACTTTAGTTCTTCTTCATTGTTGGGATATATGTAAGAAACCGTGCCTTTGTCTTTCGATGGTAATCTAAGACGATAAACTGTCACGGGAATGAGTACATTAATTCCGGAGTATGAGTATGAGTGTGATTATGAGTGTGAGTATGAGTATTTGGTCAGTTCTGCAACACGTGTCATTTTTCTGTTATTTGTGAAAATAACAATGTCGCTTGTTTTAATTTAAGTTAAGTTAAGGATTCTATCATATTAGCAATAGAGCCGTTATATTGCTAATTCTACACCTTTCAGTTAAGTAGGAAATGCATATTTAAGGAATGCATTTCCTATAAATTTAGTTTATTTAGTTTATATTTAGAAATTATCGAATGTTATGAAGAATTTATTGATCATAGTATTTAACGTGATTTAATTATCAACTACTGTTCCCTTGCATCTTTTACAAGTCTTAAGTGGTACAAGTACTGCTGGTACTTGCACTTAAGACATTTAGATGATTTTGCTATAATATCACATATGTTAATTAGGGCAAAATCAGCATTATTGAAATATGTCGTATTAAAGGAGAGATTGGTGAGAATGTCTCCTACTCGGAAAGCTACTTACGCTAAGTTCAACAAAAGTGTGACACCAATGCAACAGAAAATTTAACCTATAATAAAAAATTGCAAAATACGAACAAACAGGTATTAATAGTCATTGCTATCTGTTGACATTATTTTCTTCAATTTAGTTGGTTGGTATATATATAAGTATGACTCGACCTCGATGCCAAACTCTTTTTTGAATAAAAACGGAAACTATTAAAATGGAGTAATCTTTTTGAAAAGTATCAAAACCCTTGTGGTGTCATTTCTTTTCTCGTAGTTGCAAAATCAGCAGATGTTATAAATTACCTATAAAATCTTCCATTATAGAAAAACGGAAAAAGAAGGCGATTATTAACAATACCGGGGGGAATACTAACAATAAAAATCACGCAACCCTTCATTTTTTAAATGATATAAAATAACTCCGATATTCCCTTGTTCCATTCATATCATTATTTTTTTTTTGTATTACCACATTAAACAACTATATCAATGACATCAGTACATTCATCACAATCAGTACATTCCAAAACATCCAATACCGACCATGATGACGTCCAAGCTGTTTCCTACGCTGGTGAAGGAAATGAATTTGTCGTTATCGGCAACAAAAAATACTATCGTCATGATTTAATGAATGCATTCATGGGGAATTTAAATCCTGGAGTAGCTCCATATCCAAAACATGAATTTGGTAATGCCTCCGCTATCGGCTTAGCTTCACTTGGCATGACAACCTTCGTCTTAGGATTATATCTTGCTGGTGCCAAAGGAATCCATCATATTAATGGTGGTATTGGACTTTTTGTTTTCTATGGTGGTTTAGTTGAATTTTGTACTGGTATGTGGGAATTCTTTAGTGGTAATACGTTCGCATACGTTGTGTTTTGTAGTTATGGATCATTCTGGATTTGTTTGGGTACGTTATTTGTTCCTTCTTTTGGTATACTTAAAGCATATGAAGATCCCGATATGCAAGGAAATGCCGTTGGGTTGTTTTTCGTCGCCTGGGGGGTATTGACATTCTTCATATTAATTTTGACTTTAAAAGCAACGGTTCCATTTATTGGATTATTTGCATGTTTGGATGCCGCGTTATTCACTTTAGCTGGGGCGTATATGACTGGAAGTGGAGGTGCTATGAGAGGTGCTGGTGTGTTGTTTGTCATTTGTGCTTGTTTTGCTTGGTATGGTATGTTTGCTGGTGTTGCTGATAGATTTAATTCTTATTTCACGGTCAAACCACTCCAAGTTCCAACTTATGACAAAAGAGTCCTCAAGATATAGTCCACTCTCTCTCTATTATTACTGTTACTTGTATATATAATCAATGTACTCAATTATAAAACTGTCATTTGATTCGGTTGTTTATCAACAGCACCTTTAATTCTTCTTTCTCATTGTTTGGTGTATTTAAGAAACCTTGCCTTTGTTTTTCGATGTTATACTATGAATAAATCCGATTGCAAACCCCCGCCCCTCCTTCCCGGAAATGGCATATTTCCGCAACATCACTTTTAATCACGCAATTATACAAAATTTTGAAGATAACATCAATTTGTCAATATTTTGGACTCTATCATATCATCGACATTTTTGTGAAACATATTTGACCTTCCTTTTAGTATGAATTTCGGTCGTCTATTATTTTTTTCCAAGCCGAGTTTCACTTGCTGACAAATTCGAACCCCGAAGAATATTTCTTTTTTTCGATTTCGCGATATATAAAAGAGCCACAGATTTTTCACAAAGATCTCCATCATCTACTCCTTTCTTTACATCTTACAACAACTATGACTGTCTCTCAAGAAACTATTCCTATTGTTCCATTAGGAAAGACTCAACTTTTCCAACCAATCAAAGTCGGTGCCAACACCTTACCACAAAGAATCGCCTTTGCTCCATCTACTCGTTGTCGTGCCACAGTCGATAACATCCCAACTGATTTACAATTACAATATTATGATGATAGATCTAAATATCCTGGAACTTTAATAATTACTGAAGCAACTTATGCTTCTGCCCAAGGTGGATTGAATCCTTACGTTCCAGGTATTTTCAATAAAGAACAAGTTGAAGGTTGGAAAAAGATTAACGATGCAATTCATAAGAATAAAAGTTTTAGTTCTGTTCAATTATGGTATTTGGGGCGTGTTGCCAATGCCCAACATTTGAAGAAAAATGGATTACCTTATATTGGACCATCTGCAGTATATTGGAACGAAGAATCTAAAACCATTGCCGAACAAGCTGGGAACCCATTACGTGCTTTGACAATCGAAGAAATTGACCATATTGTCAATGTCGAATTCCCTAATGCTGCTCAAAATGCTCTTGATGCTGGGTTCGATTATGTTGAAATTCATTCTGCTCATGGATATTTATTAGATCAATTTTTAAATGTTGCCTCGAATAAAAGAACTGATGAATATGGTGGCAGTATTGAAAATCGTGCTCGTTTGCTATTCCGTATCGTTGATAAATTAATTCCTATCGTTGGTGCTGAAAGATTATCTTTGAGATTATCACCATGGGCAACTTTCCAAAATGTTGTACCTGAAGGCGAAGAAATTCATAGTTATATTTTAAAAGAATTACAGAAAAGAGCAGATGAAGGTAATCAATTAGCTTATGTTTCTTTAGTGGAACCAAGAGTTCAAGCAAGTTGGGATGTTGCAAAAGAAAATCAAGTTGGTTCAAATGACTTCACTTATAAATATTGGAAAGGGAATATCATTAGAGCAGGAACATATGCTCATGAGTTAGATAAAATCGAACAAGATATTGATAATGGTAGAACTTTACTTGCTTTTTCAAGATTTTTCATATCCAATCCTGATTTAATTGAGAAATTAAAAGATGGTATTTCTTTGACTCCATATGAAAGACCAACTTTTTACACCCAAGATAATTTCGGATACAATACTTGGTTGAGACACGGAGAATCTAAAACATTTAATGAAGAAGCTGAGAAAGCTACAGTTGGTAAACCATTAGCTTAATTAATTATTAGAGACTACTTATAGATCAATTAATAGATGACATTATAACTTTGTTTTGTGTACATATAAATAAATAGATAATTAAAAAAACGATAAAATAAATAATTAAATAAAGGGAAAATAAGAAATTAATGGGGGAGAAAATCAAAGAAATGTAATTAACCTTTAAGTTTATGCCTTCTTCTTTCTACCTTCAAATACTGGAACAGGAAGACCACTGATCGTGAAATAAGAATTGTGTTTATCAGCCATTCCAGCAAACATAGCATACCAACCACAAATTGCACTAATAATAGCTAAAATACCACCAGCTTTAACACAAGCTGCACTGCCAGTGAAATTAGCCGCAGCCAAAACAAAGAAAGCAGCATCTAAAGTAGCAAACAATGCTACAAAGGCATAAGTAGCTTTCAAAGTTAAAAGCAACATCATAAATGTGAAGATACCCCAAGCAGTTAAGAAGAGACCCAAGGCATTACCCAACATAACTGGATCTTCATAAGCAGATATAATTCCAAAGGAAGGAACATTAATACTACCGAAACAAATCCAGAATGATCCATAACTACAGAAGACAGTGAAAGCAAACGTATTACCATTGAAAAATTCCCACATTCCAGCAAGGACTTCAACGAAACCACCATAGAAAAAACAAAGACCAACGACAACATTAGGAACGGTGATTCCTTTGGCACCTGAATAAAACATACCAAGGACAAATGTAGAAAGAGCAAAACATGCTAATCCTATAGCTGAAGCATTTCCAAATTCATGTTTTGGATATGGAGCAAGACCCGGGTTTAAAGTACCTACGAAAGCTTGCATTAATTCATGACGATAGTATTTCTTCCCATCAAGAATAACAAATTCACCTCCATCTCCAGAGTATGATACTTGTTTGGTTGGGAGTTCTTCTGGTTGTTGTGGTTCTTCTTCGATTTGGTTGTTCTTGTCTGAAATTTGTGATGAGCCTGTTGACATATTTAGGGGACTGAATGGTTTTGTGAAAAATATAAGAAAGATATTTCTAAATTAAATAAATATAAGAAAAGGAAATGGAAATAAATATATAAAAAATGACAAGTTAAGGAAATGTAAGATATTAAATATCCTTAATCAAATTACATTTCAGTTTATTATCGTTTTATCTCATTCCGTCTTCCTTTCTCTCTCCACATTTTAAAAATATTCATTTCATCATCTCCTGACAATATCTGGATACATGGATGTTATAAATAATATTTAATTTCTTTATTATGGTGTTTTTATTTAAGTTTGTGTAAGTATGTAAGTTTATGTGCCAAAGTCCATCAGCTCATATTAAATTTTTATTTGAATCGTAAGTTTATCTCAACCTTACGTCGTTTCTTCTCTATTTCTTTTTCGCAACTAAAAATAATTTTTAATTAGTCGTGTGAAATGAGACGAATAGGTGTAAACCCCGAATTCAATAAAATATAATACTTATTATATCATAATGACGGTAGTTAGTTGGTAGTAGGTCATAGAGAGTAAGTAGTTTGATTATGAGTGACAGGTGGTCGACGTGTTTGAGTCCGGGAGGTTAGCTCATCCTACCGTATAGTGAGGGGATATTCGAAAAAAATTTTCTTGTTATTTTGTTGGGAGCGGTGTTACGATCAATTGCTATTGTTTATTAAACACCGAATAGGAATATAAAACATACCAACATAAGAAAAATTTTTCACTCTGGTAGTGTGTGCCTATTGAAATTCATAACTCCCTGTTATTAAACCCTTACTCCCCTCTCTGTTTATTCCAACACGGCTAACTTTCCCCGGGGTTTAATTGCGTGGTCTTTTCTTTTTTTGTTACTTTTGACAGGTTTGCTAATTAACCCCACTTTCTTCTTACCTCATCTCTCTCTGTCACTCTCCAATGTTTGAAAACCTAACGATGTGGAAAGAAATTTGCTTGACAAGGAAACAGGTTGGTAAGAAATTATATATATAAAAATTGCGCCATTGTAGTTGATAGTATGTTTATGTTGACTCAACGATGACAAATATAATATTTGAAACTTTTTTCCACATACACATAGACATACATTTATCAGCCTTCCTCTTTCTCTATAAATATTTATTATTTGTTGTACTAACTACCTATAATTTAGCATCGTCTAAAGATATTATCTTGGGAAACCTCTTTCTTTCTTTTTCTTCATCAACTGGTTCGTCTTGTCCATAAGTATTATACCCCCAATTAAAAGATTCATAGAATAATTTCCTATTATATTTGACTAATCCAGTTGGGTCATCTTTAAGTTTCAGCACCAAATCAGGATTAGATATGAAATATCTACTAAACCCAACCAAAGTTCTACCATCAGATGTATCTTCAACAATACTTTTAAATTCAGGAGCATCATAAGTATAATTACCTGCTCTTAACAAGATCCCATCCCATAATTCTTGCACGAATTTATTATCTCCCTTCATTGAGTCCAATGAAACAGTTACTGTTCCTTGAACTCGTGGTTCAACAATTGATAAATATGCCAATTCTTTACCCCTACGTGCACGTTTTTGTAATTCTTGAATTAAATAACTGAATGTAGGGATCGGACTTTCTGTTTCAACAATACCTTGGATTTCAGCCCATGGTGATAATCTCAAAGCTAATCTATGAGCTCCAACAACTGTGGTTAAATGATCAATCAATTCTAATACAAATCGACATCTGTTTTCAATAGATCCTCCATATTTATCGGTTCTTTGATTCGAACATTCATGTAAAAATTGATCAATGAAATATCCATGAGCTCCATGTAATTCAATATAATCAAATCCAGCAGCAATAGCATTTTTAGCAGCAATGGTATAATCATTATAAATAATATCATGGATTTCTTGTTCAGTCACTTCACGTAATGGTAATCCAACTTTTTCCGCTTGAGTTTTATGGAAATCATCATCATATATAGCAGAAGGGGCAATATAATCCAATCCCCTCTTGTGCAAAACTCCAGGGTATCCGACTCTTCCTAAGAACCAAAATTGACAAGATAAATATGATCCCTTGGCATGAACAGCATCAACGATTTTTTTCCATGCTTTTGTTTCTTGTTTAGTGGAAATCTTAGGACATCCATTATATCCACCAGCACGATCAGATACTAATGTGGCTTCAGTGACTAATAAAGTACCCTGGTATTGTGCACGATCGGCATAATATTGAACCATAAGATCCAGAGGAACGTGTCGAGTGTTGGGTTCATCGGGACTGGAAGCGGCTCTGAATCTTGTGGTGGGACAATAAACAACTCTGTTAGAAAGAACTTTATCACCAACTCTGATTGGTTTGAATACAAATGAATCTTTTAATGGAGTGGAGGACATGTTTGGGTTAAGTGGTTGTTGTCTTTAAAAGTAGAAGAGTCTGAAAAAAACTGTGGTGGAAATTCCATCTGGTATTTAAATTAGATAACGGATTTGTGCCAATCTGTGAGAATGATAAAACGGTTGTGGTGTAAGTGTTTGAAGCGAGGAACTTAAAACTCAACACCCGCAGCGGAGAAATACAACTTTACACGACGGATAATTATTTATTTTTCCATTACATTTTGTTTTTAGCGGTATAAATGTATATAAAACAGACCCTACATATAATCATCTACTTAGAACACCAAGTTTACTTCTTTTTAGAAACTGGAGAAAGGAAAGCAGCATTATATCTAGGTGAATTTGTAGTATTGTTAGACTTGAAAGCAGGTTTAGGTTTAGCTTGGGTATACTTTTTGAAACTATCTTTTGGAGGTAATTGTGGAGACTTGCTGTGCGTATTACTGTCACTACTACTACTGGCAATCATGTTTTCTGGCATGGATATATTGTCATGAATTGTTGGAGCTCCCATTGGTTTATCCACTTTACTTTCGGAATTGTTCGCTGTGCCATATTTACTGATGATATCTGTATTAGTACCACTTTGACATTCAAGATAGTTCATACTTCCATTCATGGTTGAATTGGACATGACTGTTGTTGCAGAATATCTTGAGATTATAGTGGAAGTTCTCTTTAACCTGGATGCACTTCTACTCAAACCAACATCTTTTTCTTCTTCCTTATGAGCAACATCTTTATCCTTTGGCACCTTCTTGTTGGTGGTCCATAATGAAGCAAGGGTACAAATACCCGCAAATCCCAATGCCATGTAGAAAACATTCTTCAATCCAAACATGATAACTTTATCCAAGACCAAATTTCTAATATTCAGATCAGGAATATCAGTCCATAATTTTTCTGGATTAGAAACAATTTCTTTGCCTTTGAAATTCAGTAAAGTTCTGTATTGCACAGAAGTTGGATCAAGGTTTTCCACAAATGAATTGAATTTTAATTTAACTGATGTATTGTAAATCAATTGGGCAAAACTGACTGATAATGTACCACCCAAAGATTTCAAAAATGATAAGAACACAGTAATCATAATCAATGAACCTTCGATTTCTTTAGGAACTTCTAATTGGGAAGACAATAATGAGGCTTGGAATTGTAAACCAATAGATACACCAACAGGGATTTGTAACCCGATTTGAGCAGAAGTGCTTGAATTTCTGTTTAATAACAATAATAAACCAGCACCAACTGGAGCCAAGATACCAGATAATAACATGGAAGCTTTAACATTTCTGGTACGACGAAGGAATGGACCATTCAACATAGAGGCAACCACCACAGAAACAATCATGGGCAAGATAGCAATTGATGATTTGAACGCAGATTTGTTGAATACCACTTGGAAATAAGTGGCCAAATAAGTGATCACGGCAATGAAAACAGCAAAGTTTGTAAATGAAGCAATACAAGCACATAAAATGGTGAATTTTTTAATGAATATAGATAAAATCATGGGGTTTTCAGCATATTTGAAAGTCCAGACAAGGAAAGCAATAATCAGGAATCCACCAACAATAAAGTTTTGAATAATATAACCCGATTTCCAAGAAAATTCTTCACCTCCAAAGGATAATGCCAATAAGATCAACACTAAACCAACGGTTAACAAAAACGTACCCATATAATCAATTTTTCTTAATCTTTCTTTCATGTTACCTTTCACTTTAGGTGGATTAAAACCTAATAAAAGAACACCAAGAGCAGCTCCACCAATAGGTAAATTAATCCAGAAACACCATCTCCAACTCAAATGGGTTAAAATGGCAGCACCAACAATAGGACCCAAGAAACTACAAGAATAAGTAATTCCTAATAAGGCATAAGATAATGATCTTTTCGAAATTGGCACTGATTCAGTCAAGATAATAGAAATGATGGATTGAATAGTACCACCACCTAAACCTTGAATAACTCTACCACCAATTAACATAGGCATATTTCTAGCTAACGCAGAAACTAATGATCCAATTTGGAAAATAATAATCCCACCAATTAAACAATTTTTTCTACCAAATGCAATGGCAATCTTACTGTTTAATAAAGATAAACATGCCATTGGTAATAAATAACCAGAAGTTAACCATCCGATTTTATCAAATGCATCGAATGAATTACCAACATCACTGATGATTGTCGTGACGATAGTTTGATCTAACACGACTAAAAATAAAGAAACAATACAACTGAAAAGTGTCAAGACTAATCTGAATCCAGTGACATATTGATCAGTTGAATGAGTACCATCACCAGCATCAGCTTCATAATAGTATGCCTTTTTCTTATCTTTAATGCCTTTTTTCCTAGTGGAGTTGTTACGGTTGAAGTTTCGACTATTACTTCCACTTGCAGTCATTTCATAAGTGGACATGGCTAAAGTAGAAGCGGAAATAGTTTCATTATCACCACGTACTTCATCATTGGGATAATAACTAGAAGTTTGATCATTATGATACTGAGAATATCTTTTTTCCAAATCTTCTACATTATGATCATGTTCATGGTTGAAATCATCATCTTCATAATGACTCGAGTTATTATCAAGACGAGATGTTTCATCAGTTATTGAACGTGGTGGACGGGTCACATCACTTATTGGACCAGGTGGTTTTTCATGAGCAGATGCAAATGAATGAGAATTCTTGGATGTGTTTTCATTTTCTAAATAAGGAAGCTTGATATCTGATAAATTTGCACTTAATCTTGATAAATAATCAAGAGGTCTTTGAATTGATTTTCTTTTCAAATATGGATGACGTGTTTTAGGTTTTTGAGTAGTAGGAGGTTCCTTTTGTTTGCCTGATTGTTGTGGTAGAATAGGATTCGACATGTTTCTTAACCAGTTCCAAGGATAGTTAACATAAACAAATAAAGTAAAATAAAAAAACAAATGAAGATAATGGTATGAAAATTTACACGGAAATTAGAACATTTATTAACCTTTGGACCCCATGAGATTCCAGAGCACAGGGTACCCTACACCACCCACTCACCTACATTGTTTATTTGGCGTCACAGGGAATGTGAAACTTAGTGCATTTGAGAGAATGTGTTGCAGGAGAATGTTGTTTAAAATTCAGCCGCTTTACATTCGTGTAATTTTTTTTTTCTTCCCTTCTCTTTTCACAGTTAAATTTAAATTGCCGTACTAATAATTATTTTATCACCACTCTATCATACCATACCATACCATACCATACCATACCATACCATACCATACCAGTATGTCATAGTATATGGTATTACTTCCCCACAAATGTATTGTATGATAAGTATATGAATATACCAATGTAAAACCCATGATGTACATAACATAAAACAGGAATCTATTGTTTATTGAGTGGAATATGGCTATGGCTTTAAAGTGTGGTGGTAAAAATGTTATGAAACAGTTGAATTGACAATCTGTTGATTATCAATTACCTAAAAATGATTTGCCATTAAAGCAATCAAAAAAAATACAACAAATAAAAAATAACATCAATTTTGACACCGAGTAATATTAAGTATCATGTCCATTCCCTCGCCCCCCTTGTTTGAGGTTATAAACCAGGGGGAAAGGAGATAGAATGAATATGTTTAGACTAATTGACTACATAAACTAAATCATAATTCCATAAAGTAATAACCTGATAAGTAAAAATCATATGATTCTCTATTAACCTGACTAATCCCTTTTTTTATTTTATTTCATTGGTGCAGGGTATTACTAACATTATCTGCATCATGTAACATATATTATTATAGCGTATCCCAACACTACATGTCACTTATACATATTTATTTTACTTGATCTATTTAGACTTGTTTATAAATTTTATCACCATAATGTTTAGCAAATGCTAATTGAGCCTTTTCATCTTTAGCAGCAAATGAATTTTGTGGTAATACCAACACATCACCCATTAATTTCGGTATATTCAAATTATGCAACAGTTGCCAATTAATACGTTCGAAAATCCCACTTAATAAATAATCATTCAAATATTGGAATATAACATCGGTGAATCTAGCACTACCGGTCCATTTCATAATAGCTTGTGATTTTTCATTAGTATTACCGGATAATTCTAACGTCTCCATTGTTCTTGTTTGTTCCACGATTTCAGCAATGATTTCACGTAATATTGGATGTCCGGTTTTTGATTGCATGATAAATTGGGCAAATTGTAATCTTCTCACTGAATCTTGTCTCCAATTTGGTGAATTTGAATCACTTTCAATACTAACAATCAAACCAATATCCAAAGGACTAACATTTTCAGGAATCCAATTAGGTATTGGTTGGATTGGATAAGTATCGATATCAGCATAAACCCCACCTTTAGCAAATAAAATCAAGTATCGGAAAAAATCCATCTTGAGGACAACTTCAGGTAATTTTTCAAACGCTTGAATAACTTCAGGAACTTGTTTATATAAATGTCTAACCATAGCATGAGCAGTATCATCATTGAATAATTCATGAACGAAACCTGGGTTTTTATAAGCCCATTGTCTTTCACCATCTTTATAACGTTCATCGAATCTTTCATCATTCAAACCATGTTTCCAAGTTTGCCAAATATAAGCCGGGAATCTAGCTTCAGAATCATAGGGATACAAGAAAGTTAATTTATCTCTAATCGAAGCTGATGAAGGAGGTGTTTTCAAAGATTTGATTTCTTCTAATAATATTTTATTTTGTTTTTCAATACGAATTAATCGTTGGTTTTGTTCTTCGAAATATTTCGAATGTAATTTTTCAATCTTGGCTAATAATTCTCCTTGGTTTTTACTATTCTCCGTACTTAATAAATTCGATAACCCAAGCATTTTATCATTGGGTAAATTGGATATAACTTCTTGGATATCTTTACCTCCACTAAGTGAAGGAAAACTGAAGAATGTGATTAATAACCCAAGTATGGCTAATGTTACGATTATAGGAATATATTTTCGAAATCCTACTCGTGAACTAGTTTTGAATTTCGTCATATCTGTTAGTGGTGGTGGTTGTATATGTATGGATATGAATATGTTTATGTAGAGATTTCCGAGATCTGTTGTTTCTTTTTTTTTTTTTTTGTTGATGTGGTTGAAATTGAAGAAATTTTTATAAAATTATATCGCGTCAATCATAGAAGGTCGTGGACGTAGCAAATTAAACAAAAATCAATAATCAAATTCCTTCTAATCCCTTAATTCCTTTCATTGCTTTCCTATTAACATTCCAATTTACACATCCTATTATCACCATGACAACAGACCTTTATGGAGGAGCAATTACTATCAGACAACTCCCATCTTCATTCATAGATGTCTCTCAGATTAGAGAAGTTCCAGATACACAAGAAGTATTCGTTAACGAAGCATCCACATCATCCGTCTCTGGCAAATTAGATTCGTCTTTAATTATAGATTTACTTGAAAAAGTTGATCCAATTTTATATCAAGAAGCCATTCATTTACATTTACAAGATATCGTTCCTGATCATGATCATATACATAACCAACCATTAGAAGAAATACAACTGGAACATGATGGAATTATACGATTTTTCAGCTATGTTACTTTCAAACCGGAATACAAGAAAGTAGAACCTGATTCTCCTAAACAAATTGTTATTTTATTGTGTTTGATAAGATTGGATAAAGTTGATACTGATGTGTTGTTACAATATAACATACCTTTAAGTGAACCCACCAAAGTAAATTTCAAAGGTGATTCGGAAACTGACAAGTATATTCAAGAGAATTATAAGTTGTTTAAAGAGATTGGATTGAGTTTTACTGTTAAAGATTGGAATTTATTCGGCTAGACATATACATGTACTATTCTTTTTTAACTTTTCGAGTGGGAGTAAATAATTTGGTGATAATCGAGTATAAAATAAATAAAACGCCAATTATCAAACTGATGATCGTAATACTGTTAACTCTATCAAATGTAGTTGTTCCATGTGGAATATCAACTTCTAGGAGCTTATCATCACTTTGATCCTGCAAGTGATAAAACACCGTATCCTCCGTGAAATAAACTTCGTAATTACCACCAATTGCATTCTTGGTATCAAATGGTGATTTATTTAATAAATTTGCTTCTTTAACATTACATCCAATGAAAAGTTGTGGTGATGAGTTGATAATTGTGGTGTATTGTTGTTCAAGATTAGCGTTTTCTGGTAATTGGTATCTGGAATGTAATGTCAAGTTGATTTCACTGGTGATGTTATCAAATTCAAACAAGACTTCATTACCCCATTCATTAATCTCATACTCTGGTAATTCCAAGTTTTTATTTCCATTGTTAATCACTAATTGTGAACCAACAGGGATATTCTGAAACTCGTCAAATATCAAAGACTTGTTTACATTCAAATAATAGTATAATTTACACTCTTGGAGATCGAAATCATTAGGTAATGTGGTATCAATTTGGGTGTTTAATATAGGATGTAAACCTTGTGGGATAATTTTAGAAGTAGCTTCTCCCAAGTATCTATGCCTTGGTTTAATATGGAACATTGTTTTATGAATATTCTGAGTATCTTCACCTTCATCTTCTGCTCCCTCGTCATCATCATCAACATCTAATACAACTCGAAGACCAATTAAATTGAGATCATCGGGAGTAGATATCTTATCATCAATTAAAAATAATCCAATTTCTTTGTATACGTCAGGATCTCTATCAAAATTCAAATTTTCAACATCTGTTAATAACTCACGAACAGTTATTTTATCATTTGTAAAAGTATAATCATAATCAGAATTTTCATGCAAACTGAAATTATGCAAAGGTAATGGTTTCACATCATAATAATAGAACGAATTCAAATTCTTAATCCATGAATCAGGAGAAATTGATGTATGTAATAATTCATTTGTCAAAGTTTCAACCTGTTGCCAAAATTCTGCTTCATCAACATTTGCATTAGGAGTAGTGTAAATGTTTAAACCAGGTGCATAATCGAATTGGAATATTGGATCATTCAGAGACGACTTGCTCTTGTTATCAAATTTGGTTTGAATTCTTAACTGATTTATAGCTGGATATTGCTTACTCGGTGAGGTGGTAAATTTATTTTCAAGTACAAACGGGTATCCATCAGCACAAGTCAATTGGAAGTTTTTCTTGTCAACATTAGTTACAATTCCATCATGACTAGAATGAGGATTGAATATTGTTGTTCTTTGTCTCATTGGATGGGCGGTTAGTGGCAAAAAAAAAGGGTGGTGAAGTGGCTGTTGTAGTTGCCAGATTAATTTTGTTGTCTTGATTTGGTTTGACTGAGAGAACACAACGAATGTAAGTATTCCTGTATTCATACTTCCTAATTAAGAAGTCCACAAATTCTCGGCTATTTTCCTACTTTTCTCATTTGAGATTAATCCCGGAAGTTGGCCGGTAATTAATTCTACCCATCGCACGCGACGCAAAGTTTTTGTAACAAAATTTCTCGACTAAAAAAAATAAAAAAAAAAAATATTTACCTCAAACAATTGAAATGTTCTAATATAATAAATATGAATCACTATTTGCGTTATTTTATCCTTTAGCCACACACAAATACAACATGTACATAGACAGCCCCCTTAATATTAAAGTTACTCCATAATGAAGTGCCGAGGACTATAATGCATGATGTCTGTCACATCCAACACATCTACACTGACAAGGTCTTGGTTAATGTTTTTTTCTTGTATTAACACAAGATGTGGAACAAAAAAAGCGGAAATAAATAAAAAAACAAAAAAGAGCAAGTTTAATCCGGAAATCCGGCTCACCAATCGAATGACATCGAACGAAATAAACAATGAAAAATTTAAAATGGAGAAAAACATTAAAGAAGGGTGTATGTATATTTTAATTATTAAATTTGGAAGGGAGAAGAAGTCATATTAAGGTGGTATATATACGTATATATACACAGTTGTATTTTTTTTAAGGATTATTTATTATATTATATTATCATTAAGTTGTAGCCGGGGGGACGTAAAAAAAAAAACGAATAACGGTGATTGGTATATTTGAGAGAACATCTCAGTAGTTGTTGAAAAGTGGATCGGTATCTAGGGTTATGTTATTGACGTAGGAATGGTTGTTAACTTGTACCAATTTCAAACTGGAGGTCAATAAACCGAGGAGTTTAATGTTTTGACCAGTCAAATAGTAGATGATCTTTTCAGTAGATTGAGTTATAATCATTGGAACATAGAATATTGTGTAGTAAATACCAATGGAAAGGAGAATGAAGTTTATGGTTTGGAAAATGATGGCTTCACCATTGGATAAAACAGGTAAAGGACTGTTGTAGTAGTATAAGTTGTAGAGTTTCTTGAATTTGTTTATGAATTTATTGACTGGAATGACGTTCATGGTAGCTAAATGTGAGTTTGAATAGATAATGAATAGATAATTAATAGATTAAAGGTAGAAGATACAAGTAAAGAAAGATTTAAAGAAATGAAATGACGATTGGTTGTAAAAGTGTTGTAAAAGTGTTGTAAAAATAAAAAAAAGAATAAAAGAAGATAATGGATGACTTATATATAAATAACCATAGAAATGAAAGACAAAAAAAAAATCATTGTATGTAATGTATGTATTTAATGTATGTAGTGAATAGTATTTGGTTGTAAAACTAGAATTAGTAATTCATGACCTTTTAATTACACAAAACTCTGTTAGTTAGTTTGTTAAGTTTTTTTCTTTCTTTTTTTTTTTTCCTACCAAAAGTACACGACTGGTTGTTGCGTTTTTTTCTATTTGATTCTTTTCTATTGTAACCAGTGCTTCTACAGTTATTGCCGATGTTACCGCACTTCTCACTATTCTTGCTATTGCTTGCTTCTCTAATTGATAATGAAACTGTACAATAAAGAAGTAGATCTACGGCTAGCTGGGATAATAATGACACCATGACTTATCTCCCCCCCCCCCCCCAGTTATCATTACCCCTATTTTCTTACCTTGCAACTGGATAACGCGGTTCATCATCTACATCAATATCATTTTCATCTACAAATAGAATAGTTTTAAACTTTTTAAAACCATATCGGTGAAAAGTTTATCATACTTTTTTGAAAAAAATTTTACTATCCCTAACAACTATTAGAGATGGGGAAGGAAACATAATGGAATACGTTCTCTCTCTCTCTAAGGTTTAAACCCAATTGAATTGGATTATATGGGTTGTTTACCCCTATTATGCATATTGTCAAACCAAAACCAAAACAAAACAAAATAAAAAAATTAAAATGGCTCAATTCTTATTCCATACGTTCCTAATCTATAAAAAAAAAACACGAGGTTGGGGAGGTAGGTCGGTAATACATTCTATAATGCCATCCGTCTTTCCAGAACTGATTGTTTTTGGATTATGCATTTCCGGAAAACAATGACAAAAAAAACCGCATCGGAAAGAATAACCAGAATAACCGGTTATGATTCATGACATTTGTTTGTGGCTTTAACATCCAGCAAAAAAAATTTTTTATATTCTCTTATTTTGTGTAGATTCTACATAACCTGTAATCCTCAGGCGATCTTCCCATATTCACATGTCTTCTTGTTTGAACCATTACATGCTATTCAACGTGTATATACTTCATATATTGGAAACTATTTACCCCAGGCATTTGGATCTGGTATATTGTATTGTTTAACTCTTGGGATAACCTTCTTCTTGGGTTTCTTTGGTAGTTCTGGAAATTGGTTATTATCTGGTAATCTAGTTGTAGAATTGTTTCTTGATGATGTTAATGATGAAGTACCTGACCTGCTGTTGATACTACCATAACTATTTCCTGTTAACATTGGTAAACTAGTCGTCGATGCAGATGGAGAAGGTGAAGGTGATGGTACAGGCACTGGTGTAGTCGATGGTGATTTCTTAGCTAATGTTGGGAAATTTTGTTTTGATGCTGCTTTAACTGTAACTGGAGTGGTTGTCATTGTGTGAAGTGTGTTAAGTGGTCTCTTGGCAGTTGTAGACACAGGTCTTATCACTGTCCTTGTAGTTGCTGAAGGTGTTGATGCCAAAACAATCTTCTTTTTAGGTTTTGCTTTAAGTGGTGGGAATTTCTCTACATTCGATGAAGAATTGGTATTCCTTGCACCACCACCATTAGTCCAATTTTGTTGGATGGGAGTACTTGACCCACTCCTGCTGCTACCACCCAATACCGGGAAATTATCATTGGAAACGGAACCTAATACTGGGAAACTATCAGTAGCAGTAACAGCAGGTTCTTTAATCACACTTGATAAATCTTTATGCAAATCAGAACTTTTAGGGAAAAATTCTTGGAATTCTTTAATCAAAATATTCAATTCTTCTTGAGTTTGATGAATGAATAAATCTTTCTTATAAAATTCAAATAATTCACTAGCTGTGATGGATTTATTCTTGAAATTGTTATTCAATGATTTAAACTCATTAAATTTATCATTATTATAATTCAAATAATGTTTAGCTCTTTCTTCAAATCTTTTCTTTTTGATCTCTGGAGATTGTTGCAAGACTTCATCATCTTCACCCATCCATCTTCCATTATTATTGGCAGCATTCCTTCGAGAATCAAATGTGGATAATTGTGAAAAATGTTGAGAATTCGATCCAATAACAACTCCTCTACTATTACCGCCAGTTAATCCACCATGTTCTTTCAACATATGTGCTGTTAAATCCAAATCATCTCTAAATACAACAAACTTCTTTTCAATACAACTTGGTACAGTACAGACATAATGCAGTTTGGTGAAATGATTATATAAATTGTCGTAATTTCTATAATAATCAGCGGTTTTAGGATTGGATTGATCACAGATATAACATCTTTCATGTCTATCACGAATATGAACATTTAATTCATCTTCAGAATAGAATCTTTTCCCTTGACAATATTTACAATTTGGATGACCGGTAAATCCAGACTCTTCTCCATCTCCTTCACTTTGATGTTTTTGTAATTGTTTATAGGTAAATAATGGTAATTCTGATTTAAATGCTTTTTTAAACTTGGAACAGATCAAACAATAATATTTTCCATGGGTTTCTTTAGCATGATCTATCAATTCTTTGAAATCGGGGAATGTCACATCATCGTCCCCATGACATAGACAACAAGTATTTTCTAATAATTTCAATGTTTCATGTTCTACAAATTTAGAAGTGAATTGAATATTATATTTTTCATTCGTAGAAACAATATCATTATTTGCAGTAATTTCATCAAAATCTTTATGAATTTGTTCCGTAATGATAATCTTGTCATTTTCACTTCGACATATAAGACAAGCATTCTTTTCATATAAACTACGTTGTCTGAAAGTACATTTATGACAAGTTGTATGATTACATGGAGTTAATGCTGCCATTTCCATCTTTTCTGCACAAATCAAACATTGTTCACCTTCAGGAATATCTTCTTCTTCTTGTTCTTCACCTTCTTGTCCTTCATTATTTGAGTCATTTCTTTTACGGTATCCTTTACGACCAGTATGCAGTTGTTGTGGTTTACCTCCTCTATTGACTCTTGAACGTCTTGGATTGGTAGGTTTCTTTTGATCAGTAGAATCTGACATTTTTCTTGCCTTAGTTGATTAATAATGACTTGGTATGAAGAAAAAAATTTTTCACCAATTTTTTTTTCTTTTTTGCGGTGGAGAAAGAGTTGGATAGTTCAAGTCGGTCGAGAATTAATCTTTAATATTGACGTGTTGAAAAGAGTATAACAACACCCATAACAGAGACTATACTACATAATGCTTGGTTTGAATCTTAGTGCAACATTAAACGTTTCCAGATTATTATATAACCCTGGTTTATGTTTACCTCATTTAACAGTTAAATCATTTGATCAATTAACTATACCATTCAAAATACCCAACCAATCCCAAGTACAAATAAAAGGTGTTGTATTAGATAAAGATAATTGTTTTGCTAAAGATCATGATGATAAAGTCTGGCCCGCCTATGAAGTATGTATCTATTCCATCCTACTATTATCTCCCTTCGTATTTACTAACACTTTCTATCATTTAGGAAACATGGAAACAACTAAAAGAAACATATCCTAAAGAACATTTATTAATAGTAAGTAATTCAGCTGGTACAGATGATGATATAAATCACGAACAAGCCAAAACATTAGAATCCAACACGGGAGTAACAGTATTACATCATTCAATTAAAAAACCGGGATGTTTTAATGAAATTCAAGAATATTTCGCAAAATTTAATATAAATTCAAATGAAATATTAGTCATTGGTGATAGATTATTCACTGATATGTTAATGGCTAATATGATGGGAAGTTGGGGATGTTGGATCAATGAAGGCGTGGAAATTAGTAACAAGACATTTCCTAAATTAGAAAGAGATTTATATAATCGTTTGGTTATTAATCGTCCTAATGATCCTTATGTTCCTCCTGTACCTAAATCATAGACTTACTTTAGATGTATCTTTTCTTGTACTTTTACTTATACTTATACATATACACATATTCTTGTGATTTCCCTTTTTTTTTTCGTTTTTTTGATATTCTGTAAATTATTCAACAACTATCACCCACTTTCTCCCTCTGTCTCTTCCTCTCATTCAATATTTTTTCTCTCTATACCTTTCCTCTTTTTGCAACTATTCTTTGATCAAATAACCTCTCCGAACCACAATCAAAGTATATACGACAAGTCGACATTTAAATGAAACCATCAACGACAATATTCCACATATTCTATAATGGTTCATAATGTATTATTTGATCCTCCATTACCAGTAGGTCAAAGAATCAATGTTGGTAATAATACAATCATTGCAAATATATCCAGTATTTATAATTTAAATTTATTTAAAACGTTTTTCAAAAGTTATCTTGGGTTTTTATTAATTCAATATATCTTGATTTACATATGTGTTCCCTTTGATGAAATTGAAAATAGACCTGCGATTTGTATCATTTCCACAGCTTATACCTTAATGATGGTATGTATTAATTCAATCTATAACCTTATCCAAGGGGAGTACGATATATACTAACATTTACGTTATTATTAGTTTGTGATTAATTGTCTGGTATTACCATTATGTTCCGGTACGATCCCCACAATCCTCTCATTACGATGTTTATTCACTTCTTTTATATTGGAATTTATAAGCATGGTGTTGAATATAGTTGCAGTGATCCAATGTTTTAAAACGGGGGAAATGTTTGAAGTTGAAAAAGAACAAGGTAAAGTTGTACTTCGAACAAGAGTTGATAAATATGTTAATTTTTTCCAAGTTACAAGTTTGATATTTGCCATTCTTGCTACTTTTTGTGTATTGATCCTATTAATCATTTGTGAAAAAGCTTTGGAATATATTGCTAATAAAGTGGATCGAAGAGTGATCAAACGGAATAGGAAAATGAATATAACGTCTGAATCAATTGAAGAACATCGATATAAACAAGATAGATATTATTCCCTCTAACCTAAGAACTTAATAAAAAAATGATACACTTATATATATTTAAAAAAAATATAATTAATAATATAGAAATAAAAATTTTGAAGTTTTGAAGTTTTTTGTTTTTTGTTTTTGGGGGTTCTAAAAGTATGCCATCCACAATGTATCAGCAGCAGCTAAATTACGTGGGTTCACAGCTTGAGATATCAACTCTAATGCATTTTGGTTGGCAACGGCGTTATTGGATGAAACATGACCAATAGTCATAACCTTTCTAATAATACTTTCAACATTCAATCTAACCATATCACGGAATTGTTTATCTGGACTATTCAAAACACTCTTGTCATGTTGTTGCAACCAAGGTACTATTTCATCTCTGACAAATAATGTCAAATATTGCTCCAAATCAGATTCAGGTTCTAATAATGCTCTAGCAATACACAACACATAAACCGATAAAATACCCTCCAATCCAGTTTCACCAATTAATTTTTGGATATTTGGTGTTAATCTAAATGGAACCTGTTCAGCATTGACAAAAAGTGGTGCTGGTTTTCCATTCAGTTGTTGTTGAGCATTATCTAATGCATTCTTATTAGGCATTTTATAAGGCAACATATCTGATGTCCACACACTACCACTACCTCTGTTGATGTGGATTTTTTGTGGTTGTCTAGCATTGATGCACATCATGTAGGTGGTGAATATAAATGATGCATATTGTGAAGTAAATTGTTTACGGAATAACCAGAAATCTTCAAAGTTTGGATACAAATCAATGAAATAATCCTTCAATACAGTGGTTGGAACCAATAATGTTTGAATAGCACTTAATATTTCCACTCTCACACTAGTCAAGTCTGGTTTTGGTAATCTTTGATCATATGCTGCTCTCAATTTCTCCACAGTATAAATAAATGGTTCATCACGACTTTTACCATTCTTTTTACAGAAATCTTCATAAACTTTCTGTAAAGAAATATCCCTTGAATCATCATTAACAATTCTAATATGAGGTGACAATGGCACAGCAATCGGCAATGTAAATTGAATATTACGACGACGTGTTTCAACTTTTCTAGCAATACTATCATTGAAAATTCTGAATAATTGGAACACGGATTCTTCACGACGACAATGACGGGCAGCAGGGAATTGCACTGCAAATGTATGCAAACTACCATCATGACCTCTAATTCTTAATCTCTTGTAGCATGCACTGGTACCACGAGCCAAATCGATTGTAGAAAGGAATCGTTCAATCTTGACAAAATGAGCATTGTTATCTTTATTCAACAAATATTGCCCTGGAATTTCAATTTCTTCAAATTTCTGATGATGGAATTCACTTAAATGAGGACACAAATTTTCCAAATTGACTTGAGATGTACGTCTATCTAATTTATCTTCCAATCTATCTCTCCATTTTCTCAATTTGATTATATAAGTTTCCAAGTTTGGTTTGGAAATAACTAAATCCTTTTCAAATTCAGCTCTAATCTGTTTTGGAAGAACGGTCTCAGCAAATCTGGTGATATTAGCTTCAGTGACTGGTGGTAACTTGGCATCCTCTCTTGGATTACCCAATCTGTTCAAGTACTGAATACCATCATTAAGCAATGCAACACATAACCTATAAGCATCTTCATCAGCAGTACATTTAAATCTTTGGTTAATTTGATCAACCAACGATTCCAATGAAAGGGCCAACAACGGATAAGCGGTTTTCAAAATAGCCATCACTTCATCAACGTGTTCCAATGGTTGACGGACAGAAAGTGGAATACTGATCTGTGGTGGTGGTTGTTGTGGTTGTGATTGTTGACCTGGAGATTGAGCTTGTCGTTGTTGCGGAGATTGTTGTGGTTGCGGTTGCAGTTGAGATGATGGTGATGAAGCAGTTTCTCCATTCTTGGTTGAATCACCATTGGGTTTAACTGGTGGTGATTGTTGCTGTGGTTGGTCACCATTAGAATTTTTGTCAGATCCAGGGGATGTGGCAGATGGTGAGTTTGCTTGACCTGCAGGTGATGAAGCATTTCCTCCTGTTGCTGTTGCTGTAGTAGAACTAGTAGTAGTTCCTGTTGCTGCTGTAGCAGCGGCAGCTGCAGCTGCTTGTTGACGAGCAATTTCAATGGCTTGACGTTGCTGAGCAGCAAACTCTTCTCTAGATGTACGAAGTTGGAAATGTAATGCTTGGGGATAACTCTTGGCAATACGCACCAAAATCTGTTTAGCCAATTTTGCTTCTCTATGAGATAATGACGTCAACAATTGAGGAATGAAAGTAATCCAATACCACACTGGAACTTCACCTCTGAAATTTTCAAACGCTTGAGTCAATGTCCCCGATGTATCATCCAAACTGGTCAACCATAAAATTCTGGCTAACAATTTTCTTGTCTTGGCATTCTTATAAAGACCGGCAGCTTGCAAGTAACAACTGATAGCATTATTAGCATAAACCATATCATTTGGATTTTCCTTGAAACGACGATCATTAAACATACCCCATTCAGCCCATGCTTTTGGCAAGTGAAGATCAATTTGAACAGCAGTGGCAAATGCCTTGTTGGCTTCATCCTTTTGATTCAACTTGTTCAAGAACATACCTTTCAATGTGAAGAATTCTGCCTTTTGTTGAGTAGCAAAATAAACCAAATTAGTATTACTAATCACATCAAGACCAGTGTTCAATTCATTCGAGTTTTGATAATGGCATTTGACTTGTTCCTTCAATTTCAAAAATGCTTCTTGAATTTCAATATTTGGTAATTGATAAATTCTCGTCAACTCTTTAATACAAACTTCAGGCATATTGTGCTTTCTAGCAACATGAGCAAATCTATTGATCACCCAGGCAATTTCATGGAACCCACGATATGCATATGAGTTTGCATTACTTCCAGTACTATTCTGTTGCAATACAGGAATAAATGGCATGTACACTTTATTGATGACTTGGAACGCATGTTGACGCCAGGTGACTAAATCATTCCAAATATTAATATCATCCCAAATGTTTGGTAATCTTTCACGCCAAACTTGCAAAACTCTCTTTAATTCTTGAGACTTGACATCCAAGTTCTGGGCATTGGTGGTTACCAAACTGGCATAGACTTGACTTGCTTCCATAAATTCAACATATTGTTGGAATGTATGTAACAATGGGACATGAGCGTTTGCAAATCTCTCTGGTAATCCGTGCCATTTACGTAATGCCAATTGGATACCTTCATCGCACAAACGAGATAAATCTTGCAATGTCTCCTTTTCTTGACCAAATCCTTGCAAACACAAGAACGTTTCAAACACTTGGCGTCTTGGTGTTGGCACATCCATGACATTCTTGACGGTTTGATCCAATGTTTCTCTGTCATTATACCAATCGGCAACTCTCCAACCACATTCTAAAAGGAGATCCGAGAAACCTTCGTGTCTGGCAAGATCAGTAAGAATATCCCAATGTTGTAATTTCTCAGAACAAAGAATCCAATGATCTTCCCAAAGAGCATATTCAGATTCACCATATGGTAATGCACCACTTCTTGCTCTGATTTGAGCCGTCTCATACAATTGTTGTGCTTTATCCCAAAGACCAATCTGCTCGTAAGAAAGAGCTCCAATGGTTTCGGCATATTTAGCTCTTCTTCTCCAAAGACCATAAAACATGTCGTCTTCTTTCAAAGTGGCATACAACTTGGCAAGGGCATCTTCTGTAACCTCGCGTACTTCAGCACTAGCATTAACAGACTGTTCATCAATGTTTTCAAGAATGTGAATACCTTGTAACCACGCATCAAAATTAGCAGCCAAACATTCAACGGCAAATGGTGGTAATTGCAAAGTATCACAGCGTGATATACCTTCCAATAACGACTGAATAACGTTTGGTCTCAAATCAATTTGACGAGTATGGTAATCTTTAGATAACAAAATCACCAAGAATCTAGTGAAATCCAAGTTTTCAGAACGAGGGATGGATGAAAAGGCAATTGGGAAAATTGATGCCCAAGTCTTATGAATTGTTTCGCCACTTTGATAGAACATATCAACTAATGGTTCCAACAAATCACCAGCTTTAATACTGCCGATGTTCTCTAAGAACTCAGAATGTTTCTTCAATAATTCTTGTAAACCTTCATTTGTATTACTGTTGTTCTCGTTGTCATTGTCAACTTCCATTTTATCAGCTGATTCTGGGAAATGGAACACTTGCAATGGCGACAATTTGTTTTCATCACCAACCAAATTAATACTTTTCTCTAAATTCATGGATCCAAATAACAATTGCAACGCTTGATTCAACCATGGATAATCAGCCAAATATTCCCAATTTTGTTCTCTTATAACATAGTACAATCTCTTGGCAATATCTTTTTCCAAACTGTTGTTCAATATGGACATCAATTTACGTCTGATTGAAACATCAACAGATCTAGTACCAACCATAAATGGTTGTTCCATTCTAACAGTAAGCTCAGTACAACTGAATGAATCATCTTCAAAGATATCGACAATGATTTGGTAAAACTCTTTCGACAAGGTAGGTTCACCTCTGATTTCAAACACCATCATCTTAGACAAAATTGCTGCTTTTTCTTTTGTAGTGGGGAATAAATCCGTCTTTGAAAAGACCCAACTCTTGACAATCTTGATGATTTTCTCCAATGTGTCTTTATCCAAACTTCTTTCAATTAATTGTGCCAACAAAGACAAAAATATACGTCTCTGATCACCCAAATTAGAAATTCTCATAGAACACAAATTAAGAATCTTTTCAAGCAATTTAGTAGTCATCTTTGCTTCAAATTCAGAACTTGCGCTATCTTTAGATGACGATGTTTGAGTTCCTTGATGTGTGATGGTAATGTGGTCTTTACAAAGCTTGTTAAAAGTCTTCATGATCATTGGTAACAAGCTATCCAAAGTCGTTGGTTTGTAATTCGCCAATGTCCATGATAATGTGACACCAGCTGCAACAGATGACATATCACCTAAATCTTCAGAAACAGTTGTCGTGAGCAAGGAAATAAATTCCTTGGTATCATCTTCTTCCTCATCGTCGTCATCAGTGCCCTTTTCTTGGTTAATGGATTTCAAGATAGTGCACAAAACTCTTTGTAACACCTCTTGAATATCATGGTTGTCAGATTTAATACACTTTTCAAGCAATTTGTGAAGATAAGAAAGATTCGATACAATCCATTCAGGTTTCTTCCATTCCAAAACAACACCCAAAACTTCCAAGGCATTCAAACAGTAACCTAACAAATTATTAGAGTTGATATCTTGGGATAATAAGAATTTTTCAAAGAATGTAAGTTTAACAGAAACTTCGGACCAATGTTCTGGACTCAACAAGTCATACAAAATACCCAAAGCTTTTTGACCCAATTCACTTTCAGAAGCTCTTTGTGGACTGATACAAACATATCTAATCAAGAAAGTAACACATGCTTCTCTTTGACCAAATGGAATGTTAAAACGAGGAGACGTTGTGAAATCACCATCTGATTTGCCTTGAGGTTCTTCGGTTTCAGCATCTTTCATATCAGTATCAGCATTCTCATCCTCTTCTGCTTTTTCTTCACTTTCTTTTTCGTTGTCATCATCACCTTCATCACTGTCATCCTTTTCTTCTTCTTCTGCTTTGTCTTGATTCTCTTCCTTCAATTCATTGTCATCTTTTTCTTCCTTGAGACCTTCTTCAGTTGTTTCAGTCTTTTCTTCGGAATCAACGCCATTTGTAATAGCAGTTGTCTCGTTATCTTTAACCTTCTTGGCTTTTCTCTCCCAGTATAAAATCAATTCAGCCAATTCAATGGCCAAAACTTGGTTCTCGATTGCTGGGTTAGCAAGAATGGTTAATTTACCCATAGCTGTAATGATATTGGAAACAAAATGTTCTCTTGCAACAAAGAATAAATCTGGATGTTGCACAATGAACTGATAGACATTCAACACTTGAGTGACATTAAATCCATCTTCTGATATAATACGACGTGGCCATTTCAACCAACTATCTGGTGCATCGACATCTTGCATTCTTTCAGACATGACAGGAGCCAAAATATCCAACGCTTGTTTAACCAAATGTCTAGATTCAGATTGATGTGTCCTTAAAAGGGCAACAAATACCTGAGTTGTCAATTTCGCTGGTGTCTCATAAGCAGAAATGAAATATGACGTGGTTACATATGCCACTTGTTTGGTTATATTATCCTCCAACTTGATGTAATTCCAACTGAATTTAATGATATCTTTACGCAAATCAGAAATAAATTTAGGTGCCAACTTGAGCAACAATGCTGTGATTTCAAGCAATGCGAATCGGTAACTATCCATGGAACCCGAAGTGTGGTCAGCAATGATGTCTTTGGTTGATTTCCAAATATTTTCATCTAATTTTTCCAACCATTCTGGTTTCTCCTTTATGAAGAAATCATCGACTTTACCATTGGTAACTGATTCATAGATGAATATAGGATTGAACACTTTCTTCAAGAAGAAAATCTTTGCTTTCAAACTAGAGTTGTCATCGCTGGCGAACTCAATGGTTTTATTCAAATGCAATTCTTTTCTCTCAAGATCAGTTGAGGAAACAACATCATTGAAAACATAATCTTCAATCTCTGTTGGAACAGGAATCTTTAATTTGGAGTCACGATCGACAACAGCGAATAAAAGATCAAACTCTTTAGGGTTTCCTTTCAAGAATGAAATTATCAAACGGTGAAGTTTGTCAATAGCTTGATCACTTTGGAAATGGACTGATGATAATGCAGCAGTGGATTTGGTATCAGAAACTTGTGCAAATAATTCAGAAAGTGTCAATAACAACTCTCTTTGACTATCGAACCAAGCCTCGTCATGTTTGCCGATGGCTTCTATCAAATCAACCAAATTGGCAAATTTGACTATCTTGATTTCTTTGTCCAGTTCGTTCTTGACATCATCAACAAAGACAGACATTTTTTCCTTGGCGACTTTTCTCAAGTTGTCACACCCATCCATCCCAGTGATGGTAGCTAACATATTACCCAACTTACGGTTCTTGAAATTAGCAATCAAATATTCAATACAATTTTCAGCAAATCTATTCAAGAATTTGGAAACTGGTTTTCTGAAAGGTGAATCCTGGTGACGATCTAAATGCCCTTCCAAATATTGTAAAGTGTTGATAATTTCTTCCATAAAAGTATAAGCCTTAGCTGGTAACAAATGGAAAATGTTTAAAATTGCCATGACAATTTGAACAGTATGATTATTCTCAAGATCTTGGCCAGCAATCAGTCTCAATGTATTGATCTGTGCCCAAGCCATTAAATGGTCTAACAATTTTCTACCGATTTCAACTCTGAAATAAGAAATCAACAACTCTAACAATCTTGCTAAAGCTTCAAGACCAGACACAGTCAATTTCTTATGGTCAGATAAATTCATCAACATAGGACGAAGTCCGTTCTGTAATAATTCTTTTGGTAACTTTGCATTCTCTTGCAAGCTTGAAGCTAACCCATGATGAGCAGCATTGATAATCTCAGTGGACTTGTTACACAATGCTTTGAAGAAAACACCTAAAATTCTGATTCTTGCTTCTCCCAACGTTCCTAATGAGAAATCTGGTTTTGTCAATGCCAAGGATAACAACTTGATGCAAACAACTCGTAATTCAATAAGCTGGTTGGAAGTTCTGTATTCATTAAGACGATGTACATTGGCCAACGAGTCATCTTCGGCGTCAACCAATGCCAATGCTTCCAAAAGCAATCTATTCAATTCTTCATTGAATGTTAAGAAAGTATCAGGTAAACCCAAGCAGAAAGTAATGGCATCGATATTACCAATTTGCATTGGGAATGGCAAGGCACGCAATGGTTTACCAAATATCGGTGTCAACAAAAGATGTTTACATGGACCAATGATAGTAGCGACTGGTACACCAGTAGTTTCAGATAACACACCCAAACATTTTTGTGCGACTTCTCTAACCATTGGTGTTGGACTTGCTAAATCATAAACCAATGCACCAACAAGCGTTTGGAATGACTTGTCGGTGACTGTTTCCTTGGACACATTAGCATTACAGGTCTTCAAGAGATCCAAAACTAATTCTTTGGCAGATTCACGGACTTCGAATGGTGCTGTTTCTGGAGTATCCCTCAAGATAAAGAAAATCGAACGAACCAATTCAAATTGTCTCTTACCAAACCATTCTGGTGGAATGTTCAAATCTTGGAACATGATTTTAAGACCCAAGACACCTCCCAACTTGGCATGATAGTATTCATTATAACAACAATGAGTGAATTTGTAAAACATGGATCTGAATACTGGGAAATATAAGGCATTCTCGTCGGATCCAAAAATAGTAACTGAAGTATCATAGATTTTTTTGATAGAATCAATACCCTTTTGTCTCACATCTTTGTCCCAGAAACTCAAGGCGTAATTCAATGCATTCAAAAATACACTTTCACTAATGTAAGCTTTACCTTCATTGTCATTAACGGAAAATTTTCTTTCCTTTTTGGTTTTCTCGACAACTGAGTTATGAACTCTGAGTAAAGTGAAATGAACTGTAAGTCCATCAATTAAACTACTTGCCTCGTCTTTCAACTCTGGAATTGATACAGAAAAGAATAATATTTCCAATAACTTGGCAAACAATTTTTGTTGCAAGTCTAATTTTTCTGCATTGGTAATACCAGATGGAGAGAGTTCCACATTATCCTCGCTGTCAATTTTATCATGTTTCAAAAACTCGATACTTTCATTAACAAACTGCGGGAAATTTTCTGGGATTGGAGTAGTGTCAACAAATAACTTCAAGATATTGGCTAAATACTTGAATGCACTTATTCTATAATGGATCTTCAATCTTGGGTCTTCAAGGAGTTTCACGGCAGATTCAACACCTGGAGTTATGGAAACTGGTACTTCACCATTCAAACCATGAATTTGGAACAATGCTTTGATCTCTTGATCCAATTCCAGTTGTGTGACCAACTTATTGCTTGGTTTGAAATGACGATGGTTTCTTCCACCCAATTTACCCAAGATTCTAATGGCAGTGTGTGAATGTTGATGATGGTACGGCACTGGTTCCAAATGTTTCCATAATGCTGCCATAATTTCATCAATTACCGGTTCAATCATAGGATCGAAATATTCGGCTGTTAAATTGTCAACACATAATTCAAAAGTACGCAAACCTTGACTAACCAACTCTTGAGAACCATTCAATGCATAAACCAAAGGTCTAGTCAAATAATTCAAGTGTGGCACCAAGACTGATAGTCTCACTGGTACAGTCAAACACAACTCAACATAGATATCTCTTTCATAAGGTCTTCTGGCATTGGCAATCATCTTGTTCAAGTTTTCTAATAATACAGGTAAGATTGGAATAATCTCTTTATACAAATTCTCGAATCTACCACCACTGATGCTTCTGAAAAGGATTCTGACCAAATAAGAATAAACAATAGGTTCTTCAGCTTTGGTGCCTAATTTCAATGATTCCAAGATCAAGTAATTCAAATGTGGTAACAAGACACCTTCGTTTGTGTTGGGGAACAAGTTCACTGACATGAAACAAAGTTTGAAAAGTCTAGTTAGAATATTGGACTTGATCAAGTCCACTTTACCCAATTGATCCAAGTTATCTCTAAGGAATGAAATTAAAATACTAGAAAAATTAGCAGACGTAACTTCGCTGGCTAAGAAAAATTGTGGTAAATGCAATAATGCCGCGTTTTCCAACATTGATTGAAACATGAATGGCAATTCAGAACTGACAACTTCATTGAAAGACGCTGGGTCTATGTGAATGAATATGGTTGCAAAGATTTCCATTAAATCTTTTTCTTCTTTAGACGATGTGATTGGTAAGTTTGGACCTCCAGTTGAAAAATCAATGGTCTTTGGTGCAACAACCGGCTTGGCTTTGCTAACGGAAAAGAAACGAAGACAATTGATACCACCTCTGAACAAAGCACGCAATATGTTCACTTCTTCATGGGATATCAATTTAGCAGAATCATTCCATTTATCGTAGTTGACTTGTGGACCTGGTTTGTTTGGATCAGTGGAGGTAGGTTGTGGTGGAACAGGTGGGTTACAGTTCTTCAAACCAAAGATAACAGATTTCAAAAATGTCATTAAAGTTCTGAACAAATATCTAGCATCTTTCAAAACATCGGTGTTGTTGGTGGTTGGATAAGTGGAAATAGGCGAGTATGAGTCGATATTAAATATATCAAGCGGGAGATTCTGGTCAACTTCTGGTTCTCCAGAAACATCCGTATCTATATCCATCATATCTTCATTCGCTTCATCTGATTTCTTTTCTTCCTCTTCTTGTTCTTGCTCTGTTTCATCGTGTTTGGACGAGTATCTTTCAATAGCCTTCTTGGCTATTTTTTCTTTGGTGGTCTTCTTTTTCTCGAATTCATTGTGTTTGGCTATGATGTAGTCATATTTTCTATTCAAGCTAGCAAACCTTTTGGCATATGAATCAATGATTATTAAAAATAATTGTCTTCCTTCAAGTTTATTTGGTAATTTCATAATTTTTTCAACCAAATTAAGCAACAACTTGGCACTCATGATTTGTACTGTCAACGCAAGAGAATCATCTTTTAATAAATCACAGTATATGTTAACTGTAGACCATATTTGCGCTGGTGTTAACTCATTTCTAACATTGTGAATAAAATCAGCCACTGTGGAATATGCCAATGGTCTCAATGTTTCATAGGATGTCAACCCATCACCAATCAAGATTTTTTCATTAAACAAAAGTTCCAATTTGGGGATGAATTGTGTACGGAATGAAGTGGATAATATGTGTCTGGTTGCGTGTAACAATTCTTTACGAGCAATTGATAATTCAGCAGGACAGTCTTGGAGTAATCTCAAGATAACATCAGGAACACATTTACTTTCTTCTGGTTTCAAATGTTGACTGGCGTATCCTCTGATGAAAACATATGCCAAGAATGATGCTGCTTTTACTTGTCCTAGAATGAAATCACTATAAGCTTGTCTATTTTTAATTTGAGGTGAAATGGAAGTCACCACATGGTTTTCAGATTGTTCTCTAAATTGTTTTTGTTGTTCTACTTGCAACTCCAATATGCGGATGATTCTTGGTAAAAATTGTGGCAACGACGTGGATACAAGTTGTTTGTAAGATTGGTACAAAGAAACCATGGTAATTGGACACTCTGCTAATGTTTTGAAAGAAAACATAGCTTTGTTCAATGTCTTGGCTGGCGCTTCTTCATTGAATCCACCAGTTGTTGTAGTTGTTGCAGTTGTAGTTGTTGTAGTTGTAGTTGTTGGTGATTCGTCCTCATCCACATTACTACTCTCATTGGCTGAGTCTTCACTGAATACATCCTGAACTGTTTTTTCCATATTATCATAAATGGTGCCAATAATTTCAATAAATGGTTGGACTTTTTCACTCAAGTTGTTCTTGTAAGTCTTGTGCAAGCCAGTGATTATCTTCATACATAACACCCCATTATCTTCATTTTCATCAACTATGATCTTAGTCAATGTATTCAAAATGTCTTCCGAAAATGGTTGGAAAGTTTCATTCATAATTGATCTATGGATGATTTCCAATATTGAATTTCTCAATTTATGTTCAGGAGAGATGCTATTGAATGATATAGGAACTTCATTCAACTCTCTGATGAATATTGGTACTAAATTCTTTAAGAAATATTCATATTCTGTGGCTCCATTGAGTGTGTCTATTGTGTCTAATAATTCCGACAATATTGAATGTTTGGCAGCATAGTCGTTATCACTATCGTTGAGCCGCGTTACAAACGTATCAATCTGCGATGTTGAGGACATGGTTGGATACGTAGTTGTGATTCTATTATAATATTATCCTCTCTCTCTTTTTAATTTGATTGTCTCTGAGATAATAGATATGTATTAGATGGCGGTTGTGGTGGTTTTTCGTTGAGTAGAGGATGTAATGTTATTGATTGTGAAAGAGAGAGTGTGAGAAAAAAAAATCTGAAAAAAAAAAAATTCCTTCATAGACAAACCGAATAAAATAAACTAAAATACAAAAACAACAAAAAAAAAAAAAAAATTTGAAATTTCTCGAGAGGAAAAAAAAAAGCAGGAAATCGTTTTCACCAAATTCAGTAGTGTACTTGGTTCAAAATTGAATGTACACGACCTTTCCACTGATAGATAGGTGCAAAAATTACCCACCATTCTTAGGGCGTCTGTTGTATAAAGACTGTAGCTACACTTTAAATGTCAGTACTAATCACCCCAAACAACTTTCAGTTCAATAAGACATTAGCATGTGGAATTATTCTTGTGTTTTACGTGTTTTTACGTGTCGTGGTCAAGGTACACGCTTTTGAACATGTCACACGATAAATTTTGTTGCAAAATAAAAAACCCCATCAAAACTACAATACCAAAGCTATAGAATATAAGTGGGTCAGGAATACGATATCTTTAATTATCAAGTGTTATTACTAATCTAAAGGAAGAGCTAAATAAATTCTATATTTCGACCAACAACTCTTTGTTTGATTTTTTTTTTTTATCATCAATTTGTTACGAAATCTTTACTAAATTAAACTTTCTGCATCATCATTGGAGGTGGAGGAGCATTAGCTTCTTCAGCTCTTTTTCTTTTAGAATTCGTCCATACTCCCAAACTCATACTTAAAAACACCACCAAGATAAAACTAAACGCAGTCCAAGTCATAGCTTCAGCTCTACCACCAGAAGATCCCTTCAATAATTGGAAACTTGATTCTTGTATCATCACCACGGAAGTACTGACAGCTTGATGTTGTAACATGGAGCCCAATCCCCATAATAAAACATTCAAAAAAGCAAATAGAGCATTTATTTTTGTCACCATTGGTTTACCTGGTACTAGTGGGATAAGTAAATAGCATAATAATAGCAAACTAACCAATGTCAATACAATTGTAGCTAATAAGATTCTTGGATGGCAGATGCTACTAAATGATTCTGCTAATTGTACTAGATCCAATGATCCTGATAACATGGAGATGGAATAGCTTGGAAGTGAAGATAATTGAGCATATGTGGTACATCTCAAGTCATTATCCATGGACAAACATACTCCCATGTATCCTACTCTGACAGAGATGTCATCTATTGATGTTGAATTTATTGATGAATTTGATTGAGTTGATAGGTCGTCATACAAGGGAGATGTCAGATTGAATTTGTAGTTAAGTAAGTAGACATCGGAGTAGTTGGATGATGGATCAATACATCCTAGTAATAGGAAACTTAATAGAACTGTTCCAACAAATTGAATAACCACTGTTAAAACAATAAGACCTTTTGACATTAATGACATTCGGGTGGTTGGGAGTGAAAGAAGAAGTTGGGTGGTTATGGGGAGGAAAGAATTTCAAGGGAAAATAGGGCTCTTCATATACTCTCATTCAAAGTATTGATCATGAATCATATTTGAAACAAGATGCCAAATTCTACATTCACGCTATAGCCCAACTTACGGTTTACCTAAGAAAAAATAATGTGAAACTTCAATTAATATTGATTTCAGAGTGGTTGCCAAAATGTTTGAAGTGCGTTTCGCAAAAAAGATTTTTTTTTGGTGGAACAGAAACAATTTTGAAACATTTACATCTTCTGTGATTGTTGGGTTGCACAGAGACACTACAATCCAATGATGCCTTACTCAACTTGAAATGTTAAAGATCAAATAGGTCAATAATTCTTTTTACAAAGATATAAAATCCAACAACACTCTAGACCTTGCACCTTAACATTTACTATTACTGGTTTATATGTATCTATTACATCTAGACGAATAAACTTTTAATGAAAATATAAGCAATTCTTAATAATAATACAGCTGTGATGGCAACCATGAATGGAGAAAAAATTTCCAACGGATTCCTTAATCTGAAATCCCCAGTAATTGATTTGGTCTCGTATTTTGTTTCACCCCAATTACCCAACTTGTAAAAATTTTGCATTAATTTATCCTTTTCATACCAGACATTCATTAACCAATCTTCGAATTTCTTTAAATCTTCTTCTGGTATGTCATCAACATCCTCTACGTCTCTACCCAATGGAATATCTTTCAATTTCCACCCTCTGATAAAATAATTAATCTTTGGAGGACCATAACCTCTCAAATAGAATCGTTTCAACGAGTACTCGATTTCACCATATTGTCCTTCAGATATGCCACTATATCCGGTGGTTATATCGTACACTATCTCAACAGTATTTTGAAGTTTCTTTAATGCTAGGAATAAACCCCTCACACGAGGCAATAAAACGTGTTTCAAAGGAGGTAAACCTTTCGAAGAAGTGTATTCTGCAGATTTCTTGGTGGTTCTATCCGATGGAACAGTTCCTTCTGGAAACAAGATCAATTCGTATGGCCATATTTTATCGGAGTTTTTACCCAGTGGCCATTTGGTGAATGTTTTATCTGTTGAACTAACCAATTTCACCCCATTGGCTGGACCCATACCTCTAGCATTTGCATCAATTTCTAATAATTGGTTGGTTAAAACAACTTTATCATTCTCCCATTTTCTACTTAAAAACATAAAGTTGAAATTCTTCATACCATACCCCAACACTGGCACTTTGGATAAGTCTTTCAAAATGATGAACACAGAATTACTCAATCTTGAAGTATATGTCAAGAACCATAAATACAACCAATCAGTATAAATCTGGTGATTTGAAATAAGCACTGAGTTGGGTTGGAACAATGTGTGCACATTACCAGACGAATCAACTTTGAAATGTTGTGCATTTGGCACTGTCGTTGTATCAATTGTGATTTCAATTTTGGATGGATTGACGATCTTGGTTATGAATGTCATACACACAATGAAGTTATTCTTGGTAGTACTAATAATAGCCCAAACGATATCTGGTTTATTTGGAAATACCAATAATGCCAACCATTGGGTAAAGACTGCACATACACAACCAAGAATAAAAAGTGGGATTATAAATGCTGTTCGAATTATACTAACAGGTAATGAATGTCTCAAACTCATTATCAATTAAGGAATAAAAAAAAAAATGGTGTATATGAAGTTCTTCTAATCTAGTGGTTATAGTTGTTTTTGTTGTTGTTGATAGTTGTTGTCTGGATGATGGGGTAGCTAAGAAGAACCAAAAAAAAATCAGAGGGCAAAAAAAAAAAAAAACGAGTGGCCAAGCAAGTAAGTTGTGGAGCGTGTGATCTGTAAGATGGATGGGGCAGTCGCGCGATAGGACCGAATTCATACGAACGAATCCGCATAAAATTGTTGGGGAACGGAAACCGCAATAATATACCCACCACGGATCCACATTAGTAACGAAATGGATGGAAGGTTACAATTTGAAGGCTACAACCGATCGGAACTAAGCCACTATTTTAATAATTTTAAAATTAAAATAATACCACGGTTCTTGTCAGCACGTTTGAGAATCATCATTGAGCTGACTCAACTGGAAACACTTTATAAATGTAACTTTCCTTTGTTTCTATACGTATATTCTCTTATCATGATCTCATCTGTTATCTGTCAATGTTCATTGAGACCGTAGCGCAACTTATCCGGTTTAGGAAATTTAACCGAAAGTACTACCACACCAAAAAAAAATTATTTTTTTTTATCACAAGAAGAAGAAGAAGATGTTAAAGTAAACTGTAGAACAGAAAAGAAATGCAACGCAATGCAAGTAGGCTTTGTTTTTTTCTTTTTTAGATTGACAGCAATTCATACTGTATATTTAATACAAGGCGCTTTTCTCTTCTTTTGTAATGTTTATACAAGTTTTTATAACCGTGTGCCGTGCCCATCGGGATAAAAAAAAATTAGTGAGTGATAATTCCGTTTTTGTTGAGCATAAAGCCACACACACATGAGGAGATAGACGAGAGACCTTCAATGGGATAACCAACAACAACAGTCCATCCCTTCGATATAGATGCTAAAAATCTATGCTGACTAATGGTTAGTTGAAAATTGTAGTATACGAGAAACGAATAACATAACTCCGCTCCTTTCTCTGTATGTCCCGGAGAAAAGGGACTGAAATAAGACACGATTGTGACAGAGGTTTAATGGGGGTGTGGTGAAGGGGTGTGACATACTAAACAACAATAAAAGCTTAACACCCAAGAACTAAAACCAGAAACACAGTCATCTTAATATTAATAATAGATTATGCGTCATTTTTATTACCGTGTCCATACTTTATTTCTGAAAATAAAACAAGTATAAAAGGAACTGGATATTTCCTTTTTTCTCCGGTTCATGCATTCGAAGTATTCCTTCCCCCTCTCTCTTATAAACTTATTTAAAAAGGAATTTCGCTTGCATCTTTTTTTTTTTTCCGTTTTGTTTTTTTTTTTTCTTAATTATTTTTCACAGTCATATAATTCCTATTGGATTTCAAATGGTTAATTTAACCAACGTATTATTCACTTATCATTCACATTTCATGTTAAAGTAGCTTTATATTTTCTATATATCGCATCTCATTAAAACAGAAAAACTCGCACACTACACTCACTCATCATATTAATAAGCATATTTCTTAATTATCATGCCAAGTGATTCACATAGGTCAGACGATGATACCACTTCATTAGCATCTACTGATAGTCAACAAAATCATGCAGACCATCAAGTACACCCTGTTCTCCACACAGAGGAATCTCCTCACCCCCAAGAAGATCATACACATTCACAACCACAACCACAACCACATCCGCAATCGCATACACATCCACATACACATTCGCATCATGGTCATGCTCGTACGGCAGACCCTGAATTAGGACGTCTAGGAGAATTAGAAGCAGATTTATCCTCAATAGAGTCAGAACAATCAGATCCACAAGGTTTATCACATGAACCACCACACTCACATGAAGGACAACTACAAGAAGATGGTGAGGAAGAAGAACAACCAGTAGTATCAAACACTAAATCTAATGCAACATCTGTTAAAACGAATAAAGTCCCACTTAGAGATAGAAGAGGATTATTTTCTCAAATTGTTCTTATACCTGAATACCAAGATGCTAGAGATTATCCACCCAAGATCAAATATTTCATTGTTTTCATCATTGCATTTGCTTCACTAGCGGGTCCATTCGGTACTTCGGTCATGTTACCTGCTATCGATGATATCGTGGCAAACTTACACACCAATGTTTCTACCGTCAATATATCCGTTGGTATTTATTTACTATCTTTGGGGATTTTCCCAATGTGGTGGTCGTCATTTAGTGAAAGATTTGGTAGAAGAAGTGTTTATATGGTTTCGTTTATTATGTTTGTTGGATTCTCTATAGGTACCGCATTGAGTCCTACTATTGGTGCTTTAATTGGTCTTAGAGTTCTCCAAGGTGGTTGTTCTGCCAGTGTTCAAGCTGTGGGAGCCGGTACCATAGCTGATTTATTTGTCCCACAAGAAAGAGGTGCCGCTATGGGAATGTATTATTTGGGTCCTCTCATGGGTCCATTCTTGGCTCCAATTTTAGGTGGTGCGGTTGCTGAAGCTTGGGGTTGGAGAGCTACCCAATGGTTATTGATGATTATTGCCTCCTGTAGTCTTGTGTTACTTACATTTTTCTTACCAGAAACATTACGAAAAGTTGATAACATCCAGTTAGTCAAAGATATGTTGGAAAAGGAAAAACTTGAAAAAGAGAAACAAGAAAAAGGTAGCATTGATGATGATGGTGATGATCATGATCACGAACATGATCAAGGTACTGATGATTCAGATAACTTATCCCCTGATCAAGCTCATCTTGAACGAGTAATGACAAACCTTAGTCGTAGATCGGATGCAAGATCAATTTTAACCTACCTTGAAGAACCTGACGATGAAGGTCCAGTAGTCGATCCAGTCATGCCAAGTATTTCCCGTTTAACAACCAACAGGTCAACATATTCACAAAAAGTGCAACAAGATTATGTTTCAGGAGAATTACACAAATCCGTATCCAACATGCATGATGCCACATTGTCGAGTAAAGTAGATAAATGGACCTCTTTCAAAACAAACGCATATGATCTAATTGTTCGTCCATTACATTCGGTGGTATTATTAATGCATCCACCAGTTGCTTTAGTGATTACATTTTCTGCCATTTCATTTGCAGCAATTTATTTCATCAACATGACGATTTCCTACGCATACGCCCGACCACCTTATAATTTCTCCACCATCATCACGGGTCTAATGTATATCCCGAACTCCGTAACATATTTCATGGCTTCACTTATAGGTGGTAGATGGAATGATCGATTATTAAATAGATACGCTGAAAAACATGGTGAATTGGCACCTGAATCAAGAATATCATGGAATGTCGTCCTTGCAATAATCCTTTACCCTATGGCATGTATGATTTTTGGATGGACTTTAAAATATGGTGTCTTTTGGGTTGTTCCATTGGTGGGCACTGCTTTATTTGGGTTTGCCTCGATGCTTGTGATCGGAGCCACCGTGACTTATTTGGTCGATACATTACCTGGTAAAGGTGCTACTGGAGTGGCATTGAATAATTTGATTCGTATGATTTTGGCCGCCGTGGCTACTTTTATTGTTGAACCATTATTAAGAGCTATTGGGCCAGGGATATTGTTTAGTATAATCACTGGTATTTTATTGGTTTCGTCATTGGTTTTGGTGTATTTGAAAAGACATGGTGCATATTTCAGAGAAAAATACGATGTCAGAGAATTATATGCCAAATTGTAAATCAACCTATTTATTTATTTCATTCATTTATTATACTTATTTATTTATTTCATTCAATGGTTAATAGAGATTCAAATATATAATCAACATTCAAACCAACCAGTTTCAAATCTTCTAATTGAGGTTGCATGATTTCCAAGAAATTATCATACAATTTCCTATCTTTGACTTTGTATATCGGTTCATCTGTCTCTTGGTTAACACCAGCCGAGATCAATAATGTACCATAAAGATGTTTTTTGATTTGTTTACAAAGTTGGGTAAATTCATCAATACACCAATTAATCAATCCACTGGAATCGATATCACCATGACGTTGTAATATAGGAGCAATTATGGTTTCATAATTTTGAATGGTTCGTCTCACTATAGATACATTAATCACCATCAAATTCGAAAGGTAATTAACCACATCAATTTTAGTTGACCCTTGTAATCCAACAATTAATTTTGATACAGTATTTGACAAACAAGACGACATGGAGTCTAAATAAGCTTGGACACCTTTATCTAATTCATCCAAACTATCAAACAAAATTAAAATTGTTTCGATTTCTTCAGGTTTTAATTTAGATACATTATGTTGCAAATCAAATATTAACCCATTGGAAACATTTTCCTTTCTATTGTTGATTTTCAATTTAGACACATCTAAAAGTAACAACTCATCATTTATGTTAAGGTTCTTGGTGTTCTTTTGGTTCATTAATGCAGTTTCAATCATGCGCAATTTTGTTTCAATAATGGAAATCAAGTCAACTGCTTCACTGTATTGATTATGAGAAATTTCCACATCAACATCATCCAATCTATCTTCCAAAGTTTTGATTTCATTGAAAAATTGTGATTTCCCATTTGGTGAATTTGTAGCATATTTAGCTGCAGTAGTACCAAAATCATGAGATCTATTACGAGAATGAACTCTGGCAGAAATATCATGCAACACTTGGTCTGTACTGTTTCTATTCGACGTACTTGTACTTTTACGATGTCCATGATCATCCAGAATACCACTTCCCTCTTTGATGGTACCGGAATTTCTTAATGACTCACGTAATTGCCTCTTTTCTTCAGTAGGTTCACCATTTGCCGACGGTGACATGATTCTTGATTCAGCCAATCGGTCATTTTGAATCATTTCATTTCTTCCCTTGTTGAAAGCATCAGTAATTTTAACAAAATGATCATATCTATCAGTCAGATACACATAACTCCATTCTTTGGTTTTTAAGTTTATATAATACAACTTTTCATCTGCTTTTGGTGGTTTTATTTGCTTTAATGTAACTTGGGTTAATGGTGAACATTGCACGGCTTGCAATCTCCCCTTTATCGTGGTAGTATTATTATTATTGCTGCTATTATTATTGGCTGTTGCATGAGTAGTAAGTTGACGGCCTGTCTCTTGTAATGAGGATTTCTTAACTGCCACCAAAACTAAATCGTTCAACACAAATAAATGTGACGGATTGTTCGGTTTCCAATTACCGACATTAACTTCATGCCATCTTCCACTTTCTACAACCACATGTCTTCCTGGTAATGGCTGAATGAATTTGGATGCACCATCGACATTCTTAAATAACGATTGCATCTCCTCATCCCACATTCTTTTAAGAACCATGATGGAAGAACGATCTTTTCTTTTATTACTAGGAAGACCCAATTGGTTTCCTGATTGTTTCTGTGGCAGACTCTGTTGCGGATGGAACTCAGCATCCAATCTTCTTTGCGCAGCTTCTCTGAAAAAACTCAAAACATCATACAAGTCCTTGGTTTTACCTCTCATTTCCATCAATTCCTCTTGGGTTTCCTTAAGATCCACAGTCAATTGCAATATATTCTTCTGATTTTGGTTGATATTATCCTTCATGTCTCGTGTAATCAAATCTCTTTGTTTTATCAAGGTTTTATAATAGTCATCGATTTCTGCAGCTGAACCCTGACTGATCTCCTTGGATATTTTCTGTTCAATTGATAGTTCAGTTGGTCTAACATCCATACCTTGAAGGTTTGGCAATGGTGGTAAGTTTGCAATATCAGCAGGATTTACTTGTGAGAATGATCTACCATGTTGACGTGCCGATACATGAATACTCAATCTTCTATTCTGCTGTTTACTTGCGTTTAAATTGCCATAGGGACTTGACTCTGATCCAGGGACTGCTAATAAATTGTTATTGTTATTGTTTCCACTACCTGAGTGAGTTCCAACATCAGCATAAGGATTGGGGAAGTTTGATGCTGCAGTATTACCTCGACTTCTACTTCTTGGACGTCCTGTGGAAGGTGCGTTGGCATAAGGGTTATTTGTGGGAGCATTAGTTTGCCATACTGCTCTACTCTTTCTTTTCATTCTATCCATGTCAGAGTTTAAGTTTCTATCTCCTCTTCTTGGTACTCCTAGACCTAAGTGATTGTTATCTTGATCCATTATTGGTTGATTAATTGATTGTTGTTGTAATTGTTGATGTTGTTGATCGTCAAGGAGTGACTAATTATTAATGAGGGGCTATGTATGATACGTATATATATGAAGTGGAGAGTGTGAGAATGAAAAAAAGAGAAGAAAGAGAAAATTGTGTTGAAATTAAAACACAGAGAGAAAAAAAAAAAGATTTAAAATTGAACAACAAACAAAACAAACAAAACAACAAACGAGAAAAACAGACAGTGAGAAAAAAAAAAAAAAATAAAAAAAACTTTCAAACTTTTTCATTCACTCTTTTTTTTTATTTACTTACTTATCATCTAAGAAACCCAATACTCACTGTCAATACTACGTACGCCCCCCTTTTCCCCCCTAGCAAGAATGTCACTCACAAGTAGGGAACTAAATTACTTGATATGGAGGTATCTACAAGAATCTGGGTTTGAATTAACTGCCTATTCATTAAACCAACAATCTAAATGCACAGAATACGAGGAAAATTCATCAACAACAGAACTAATCCTGAAAATAAAACCTGGATGTCTTGTAAGTTTAGTTCAAAGAGGTCTATTATATTCAGTGGCAGAGTCAGAAGCAACTGGAGAGTCGGATTTCACTCTATTGGCTGCATTAATACAGGATGATATAGATAAATACGACGAGACGTCAAACTCCCATGGAAATAACAATTCATCTTCAAATAATAGGTTTATGTTGAAATCAGAAATGGCATTAACCAATGGCAGTAAAACAGAAGATGGTGAAAATAAAGATATCGAAATGACAGATGCAGATGAAGCACAAGAAGAACAAAAACAAAAACAACAGCAAGAAGAAGAACAACAACAATCATTAGACGAACTCAAAACTAGACAACTTACTCCACAAATAACGTTCCCTTCAAGTTTAACATGTGACTGGCACCCTACGAATGAAGTATTTGCATATGGCAAAGATGATGGAAATGCAGTTATAAATGCCATCAAAGATGGCAAAATAATAGAGACAAGAACTTTAACTCACCCGAATTTACTAAATGTTAAAAACCAGATAAATATCGTCTCATGGTCCCCTCAAGGGAATCTAATCCTCACAGCAGGAGCCAATAGTGAAATACGAGCTTGGTCGCCTGATGGTAAATTGAAAAATATAGCCAACACAACGACTGAAGATAACATCGAATTGGGAGACACACCTATAGTGAAGAGCATAATAACATCGTTTTCATGGAGTCCAAATGGGAAATTTCTATTATCAATAGATAGTAAGAACCAAGTTTCAATATGGGATGGTGCCACCATATCATTAGTTAAACAGATTAAAAACCTAGAAATGACTGACGACTCCATTGCTTGTTCATGTTGGGTAGGCGAAGACAAATTTGCTATAACCACAAACAATAACGTGATTAAGATTTTCAGTATTATACCGCCAACCCTGTTTGGTGGTCAACTAGATATACAGCCAATTGGATTACTAAATGGTCATGAACAGAATATAACGTCAATGAAACTACAACCAGACACTAAGTTATTGGCATCTTGTTCAGATTTCGATTATTCCATTAAAGTGTGGAGCAGTTCTTCCGCTCAAGAGTATCTAGATTTAAACTCCAATCCTGATAAGAAACAAGACTTGAAACTACATGCGGCACCTATAATAGGGTTATATTGGCTACCTGAAACTAAAGAGAGAAGTATACTATTATGTGTGTCGATGGAAGGTACATTGAACTTATGGGATGCAGACAACGCTAGTAATTTGAGAAGTTCTGAATTGTATGCTACAAGTGCAAACTTCACTGACGATATGAAAGACAATGTGACCAAGAATGTGTTAATATTCAATGCTGTGTTATCACCAAATGGTAAATACCTCGCCTTGGGAGATGACTTTTGTCGAGTATCGATATGGAGGATTGATTATGAAAATACCAACCAACCAAAAGATATTGTCAAATGTATTGCTATTTACAGACCAGAAATCAAGGAAGAAGATGATAAACCCAATGACTCGGTGGGTATTTGTGATCTAAAATGGGATTATGAATCTAAATGCGTATCTGTCTCGTATTATGGAATGGACAGTGTAATCGTCGAAGCTGTATAAATTAGAAGGGAACCTGACAAATTGGTTCTTCAATTAATAATAAAAAGAAAACCGGTAGAATACAAAACAAAGCAAAAAAAAAAAAAATGTGTAATAAGTATACTATTCACTTTGTAATATTAATATAGAACTAAAAAAACAACAACGACAAGGACAACGACTATGTCAAGTTATATTTCATGTGGAAGTAGGAGTAGTTGTAGCAGTGGCAGCGGCAGTAGCAGTTTGAGCAGCCAACTTGGCAGCTTTTTGAACAACTGGGTTTGTACTTGGAAACACAACATCCATATAACAAGTAAGAACGGCGATTAAGGCAAACAAGACTTTTAAAAGTCCTGGTTGATCACCATCTTTGGTAACTGGTTTATTAATTGGTTCGTTTAAATAAGCTTGAACTGCTAAAAAGAATGCTGACCATGATAATACTTTATTTCTCATAAACATAGCTGCCATTGGTAAAGTTTGGGCAATCATTCCTCCGGTGTCTCTTCTTGGTTTTGCTGGTACATGATTATATGGAACGACTAATTCCTGTCTAGCTTTTGGAGCCATGGTTGATGTAGTAATAATAATAGGTGGATGATTCTCCTCTCAAGTGACTGAACGATTTCCGTGAAAAAAAAAAATTATAAATTGAATAAAATGGAAGGTGAGCGGAGTGCGTGAGGCAGATTTTTTTCTTATATTGTTAATGTTACATTGATTTCTACACGACCTGGAGTAAGTCAAGTTGACCATAATATTTACCAACAATAATCAACACCATATCAACAGTAAACTTTGATACTGAGTCAATGGTCTTATCTGATTCTTCTTGTCTCTTCTTTATCTTATTTGCTTTTTTACCTAAATCTCGTATTGTTGAACACTCGTTAGCATCCAATACATCATCTATCCTAAGGAAAATCTTCCAAATCCATTGCGACAATACTGGTCTTGACGATATACTCAACCATCGAGTTATATGTCCTAATAGTTTAAACACCATCTGTCTATCTAAGGTAGTAAAGAAATAACTAATATCTGGCGGTTCTTCAAGTAAAAACTTTCTCCATTCTGCTGTTGTCTCTGGTATGTAAGAGGACTTGGTGGTGGTATGGTCAACATTTGTCAATTGTTCTTTAATGGATAGGAATTCGTTTAGTAGTTTCCCAGACCAATTCGAAAGTTCTTGTGATTGCTCTTGTGGTTGTTCTTCTGGTTGTGGTTGTAGTTGTAGCTGTTCATTCTGTCTCATCTCTTTATGGCATGGCACAAATAAAACTGGAGGTCCAGCTTGTGCTTCTTGTCTGACAGATAGAAGATACTCTGTTACTTCATTTCCATACTCCTCACTGAAAGGCAATGCAGGTGTCTGACCATATGTAAAGTCCTCACTTTGATCTTCATCCATTGTGCTAATGATTACTGATAAAGCAACAACAAACAACTAGATACAAAAAATAAAACACACGCAAAAAAAAAAAAAAAAATTAAACGCATATTGTACAACCAACCACCATAACCGTTGGCAAAAACTCCATCACAAATCTAAGAATATCCAGAAATGGGTCAAAGGTTGTCATTGTTGGCGCCATCAGCTCCTACTGTTGCTGTGTCTTCATACATTGATGCATTGAGTAATTACCAATATGTTGAAATCCTTAACAATTCCCGTTTCTTGAAAACCATAAAGGCAATCGATAAGACAACCGGGAATCTAGTGATCATAAAGTTATTGATCAAACCAGCATCATCGAATTACACCATACAACTACAACAAGTTATAGAGTTACTAGTCAAACAATCTTCACTTGTATACCCGTTTAAAAACACATTACCATGGCATAAGATAATTGAAACCGATAGAGCAGGGTATTTGGTGCGGCAAATGATCAAGACTAATCTATATGATCGATTATCAATTCGTCCATTCCTCGAACCAATCGAAAAACTATTTATAACTTTCCAAATATTGAAAATCGTCAATGAGATCCATTCATTAAATATCCAACATGGTGATTTAAGACTAGAGAATTTCTTGGTGACTTCTTGGAATTGGATATTATTAACTGATTTCGCAAGCCTTATTAAACCAACTTATATCCCTGAAGATAACCCAAATCAGTACAGTTTCTATTTCGATAGTTCTGGAAGAAGGTTATGTTATATTGCACCAGAAAGATTTTACAATTCGCAGGATCATCCTAAACACGTCCTGAATTTTAATGACGATGGTCTGTTTAGTTTGAAAAATAGTGTTACTGATTCAATGGATTTATTCAGCATGGGCTGTGTAATTGCAGAACTATATAATGATGGTGAACCTACATTCACGTTATCTCAATTATTTAAATTTATGAAAAACGACTACAAACCTGATCTTTTCGGAGTACAAAATCCACATATCGTTCAGTTGATAGAGAAATTGATCAAACTAGATCCAAATGAACGGTCAAGTGCAAGAGAGTTGTTAGATGAATATCGAGATGTTTGTTTTCCTGAGTTTTTTTATACTTTTCTTTACGATTTCATGGAGACGTTGAATAACCAGGAGAATTTTGTCTCGTCAGTAACAGATGATAATTTATCCCTAAGTGATTTAAAAATCAATTACATTTATGATAATTTTGATGTCATTAGTAAGCAACTTAAATTTGATTACCAGGAGGAGACTCCGCTGACACTGACGCTGGCACATGGACAAGATGATATCTTACCTATGAGATTAAACCTACCAACGATGCCACAAGACTACAGAATTAAACCACGAAAATTGAATAACATCAACAACAACCTGGATGAAGCTGCCTTGATAATTTTGAATGCTGTGACGTCATTGTGTCAAACTCTTAAACAAGTAAATTCAAAGATAAAATGCTGTGAGTTGATCCTAGCGTTATCAGAACACATTAGTGACGAAAATAAACTAGATAGATCATTACCTTATTTGTGCTTGTTTTTGGATGAGTATATTGAAGCATCACTTTACCAGGAAGGTTTAGATACATCACCCAAAGTTGTGGTTGTTGCCCTTTATGCCTTGACTTCGCTAGTCATGTCGTGCTCTTACATCAGTCCAATTAATGTACTATTATTCCCAGAATATATCCTACTGAAAGTTTACAATCTATTAATGTTGAAAGGTAGTCAACAATCTCAAAGATTGATTAACAGTGCTGTTGCTGTGTGTTTACCAAACTTGGCCATGACAGCAAAGAGATTTTGGGTCATGTCGAAAGCTTTTAAAAATGAAAATGCCGGTACAAATACTTTGGTTTCTCAAGATGATGTGATGCAATCCTATAGCACATTAAAGTTGACCAAAGATCAGTTAGATGCAAAGTTCAAAGATATCACAGTTTTGTTGTTGACAGATTCAGAGTCTGCGGTAAAGATTAGTTTGTTGAATAATATTCTTCCATTATGTCAGTTTTTTGGACAGGATAAAACAAATGATATTATATTACCACACTTGATATCGTATTTGAATGATTCCGATCAGGAACTTCGATTGGCGTTTTTGTCATCGGTATTGAAAATGGGTCCGTTTATTGGTGTATTATCGTTTGAACAATATATCTTACCATTGTTGGTTCAGTCGATTGGTGATGGTGAACAATTTGTCGTGTTGCAAGTGTTGGAGATATTTAATACTTTTGTGAAAAATAGATTGATCAACCCAAGAAAGGAATTCAATGCTTTGGAGATCTATAAAGAATTGCTTTTGAATTCCATCAATTTGTTGTTACACCCTAACCAATGGATCAGAGATGCCATCATAAATTTAATAATCTCCATTAGTAACAACCTAACTGATGCCGATCGTTACTGTTTCTTATACCCCATGATCAAAAGTTTCTTGACCTATGATTTATCAATCATTGACTGGAATACTTTATACCCATGTTTGACCAAACCACTATCCAAAACGGTTTATGATTTAACCATAACTTGGTCGTTGAATGCCACTCCCAAATCTTTGTTCTGGCAACAGAGAGGAGCACTCACTATGAACAATGCCAATGGTCTAATGAACAACAACAACAAGAAGAAGAAATTAATTTCGTTTAGTAAAAACATGGGCAAATCTGTTTACTTGCCAAGATCCGAAATGACTTTTTCAAATGGTACAAATAAAGGTAGTTCCGTGCCATTATCGTCTGAAGATAAACAATGGTTGTTAAAGCTCAAATCTATTGGATTGGATGACAAATCCTTATGGAAGGTATTTCTTTTAAGAGATTACATTTATCATATTGGCAGATCCAATTTTGCCAATTCTCAATTGAAATCATTTGATGACGTCACAATACGCCCAAGAAATATATTCTTTGATATAGTCTATAAATCCGAGTTTATGAATAGTATCAATGGTGTCAAGCAAGAAATTTATGAACCAAACATCGAAGACACGGTATCTGTGCGTAATAGTTCAAGACGTGGTTCAAATTCATTGATATTACCTCAATTGGAAAGGGTTACAGCATCAGTGCAGATAGATGAAACCAATGTTATGGGGGAAATGGAAGCACATAATCTGGGTTCCAAAAAGGCATTTTGGGTGAATGATTCCAACACGGCTCATAGAGTGTTCAGCGTGAATAATTCGAAAATTATCACTTCCCATATTAAGCACACGTATAATGGTCATAATCCTTTTATCTTGAATTTCTTGAAGAATGTCAAGATTCAACCTACATTAGCAGATTTCGAAGAGTTTGGTAAATTGATTATTCACAAATCCCAACCACAACAATTGCAACAGCAACAACATCAACAGGTACATGAAGCTGCTAATCTGTTTATCCCTAATGGAGTTTTGGTTGCAAGTTTTAAATGTACTGATAAGACTAATTGCATTGATGATATCAATACGTTGGTTGTTTGTCCAACATCGGAATTTTTTGTTACCGGATCTTCTAATGGAAGTTTGAAAGTATGGGATAGTTTGAAAATGGAAAAAATCGTCACTGTGAAAAATGCTAATTTATCAGTTGAACTTGACTCAAGTATTTGTTCTATTACATTCTTACCTAATAGATTTGTTATAATTGTGACTACAAGTGATGGAACCATTCGAGTATTGAGAATTGATGTGATTCGTAACAACAAAAACAAGCGAATTGGTAGGTATTCCAAATTGCAACTTATCCGACAATACCACAACGGATCACCAATTTCAAATGTCAAGATTTTGCAAGATAATTGTATTATTGGAACAGACACCGAACAGAAGATTGTTGTGTTTGATATTATTACCATGGAAAAGCTCTACGAGTTGCAAAACCCTTTGATTTATGGAATCATCAATACTTTTGTTGTTTACAAGGATTCCTGGGTTTTGGTTGGTTCTGATAAAGGGTTCTTGACATTATGGGATTTAAGATTTAGGATCATTGTCAGAACATGGAGAGTGCAAAATGATGTGACAAATGAATTGATTAACTCAATATCATCATTGGAAATATTACCCCGTTCTATCAAGTTATTCAATACCCATGATGATTGTGTTTATTTTTCTATGGTTTGCAACTCAGATATCAGTATTTGGGAGTTGCCAAGTATGGAGTGTAAAGCAATCTTGAGAAGTCACCTGGGAGAGAACCTCAAGTATTCGTTGGTTGAAAACAAACATGAACATGATTTCAATCTTGAAGAAGCAATTGATGACATCAGGATAGATATTGATAGTACATTTGATTTCAATGTTACCTGTATGAAATATTTCAAATATGATGGCAATATTGATTATTTAATGTGTTCTACGTCTGACAACAAAGTGATATTGTACAATTTGACGTCGATTCAAGATTCGGCAACTTTGCACCATGACAAGAGTAAGTTTATCAAGAGATTTTTCAGTAATGTGGTGATTGTTGATGAAGTTGATGATGAACTGACGAATAGTAGCAACGATTCAACTTATAATATTATAAAATATGTGGATATCCTATATGAACCATTACATATGATTATCACCGTTGATAAAAATAACTGTATAAGCTTATATAAGTAAGTAAGAAATTATATTCCTTCCCTTTGCTCGATCTATATACTTTCTGTTTGTTCCATGACTTTTTTAGCTTGTTCTTCTCTGGCAATTTTCTTTTTCAACTTTTCTGCTTTCCTATCATATTTGGTATCTTCTGGATTGAAACCAGCTCCATCTGAACCCCAAACAGCCCATTCAGGAGTTTCTTTCACATAATCCAAATCAACAAAATCTTCACCACTTTCAAGTAATTGGAAAAATTTCGGATAATCAATATGGGTATGCCATTTACCATTAATCATGAATTTCTTATGAGCAACTAAAATACAACATGAATGAGCATGTTCTGCCGCGATATCATAATCCAATCTTCTACTTTGTAATTCTTTAGTCAATTTTTCAACAAAAGTTTTACATTCTTCATAGAATGGAATATTTTGCATAGTTAACGGATTACCATTTCCATTGGAAGATCCACAGAATGTAGCACCTTTGATTTCAATCTGGGAAGGTCTGGCTCGTTCAACCATATCGGCATAACTTTCAATATCTTCCATATTGAAACCTTTAACTAATGTTAATCGGAAAACAGTACGTTGATGAGATTGGGTAGTTCTTAAAATATCCAAACATGACATTAATCTTTCCCAGAAATCACCATTCAATGGACGATCGACTTTTTTCAAATCCTTTTTGGTTGGTGCATCAATACTAACGTATAATTGAGTAACTTTGGCTAATTTGGCTAATGGATCTGGATGTTGTGCGTTACAAACCAAAAATGATGAAATGTGTTGTTTATGTAACATCCCCACAAATTCATTAATGTGAGGGTAGAAAATTGGTTCACCAACTAATGATAATGCACAATGACGAACTTGAAAAGCTTCTTCAAATCTATCCATTTGAATTCCGGGCACACCTCTCATTTGTTTGATTTTTTGATAATGACCTTCCAATGCACCAGCCATGACTTTTTCAGGTGGATCAACTTCCCATCTCCAATTCAGCTTAGCAACCGGGTTAGTTCCATGTCTCCAACAAAAGACACATTTATTGGAACAAGCCAATGATGGTGTGGTTTCCATACATAAATGAGATTTAATACCATAAAAGGCAAATTTATAACATGATCCTCTTCCTCTAAGTGCACTCTTGGTCCATCTACAGATTTTGACTCCAGAATGAGAACCAACGATAGTATAACCTTGCTTAGTGAGTGATTTAAAAGTAGGTGAGTCTTTAGCAACCATTTCTTTAGTTTCAGTAGTGGCTGTTTTCCCAGATTTACGGATAATGGCACCCATATCTTCAACGTCAACTAACGTATCGACATCATCACTTCCATCTTCAGCGTCACTATCTTCAATATCATCATAATTTTCATCAACGTAGAATGGTTCATCTTTATTGTTTAATAAAGTTGCGAAATTTTGAATCCATTCTTGTGCCTTTGGTTCACCTTCATATTTCATACACACTTGACCTAATGGATATAATCTTCTTGCTCCTAATTTAGCCAACCATTTATCTGCTAATTTGGATTGGTAACAGAATTTTTCTCCACCCCATGATTCTGAATCACCTAACCCCAAAACACTGAATCCGTTGATCTTACGTAATGGATATTTGTCAACACGGAAATCTTGATAGGTATCAATTAAATGTTCCAAGAAGTAATCTATAGGTGAATCTGTCTCGTAAGATGGCAACACTAACAAATAAATGGCATTTTCTTGAGGAATTTTAAGGAAATATTCTTCCAAATCATCAACATCATCATCAAGACTCAACAATTTAGGTGTTTTGTCTAATTCCATGCCTGATAATTTTTCATACAACGATTTGGCTATTCTTTGTGATGATCCAGTTAACGTGGTGTAGAAAATATAGATTTGTGATTTCGATAATTCAATAGCTGATTTAGTCAATACTGGTTGTTGAGAAGATGATGTCTCCAGTTCAGGTGTGCGTGGTTTGTTAGCTCTAATTATCTTTGGTGATCTTTTGGCTCTTGAACGGATAGTTTGTTTAGGCATGACGGTAGTTGAAGATGGAGTGAAGGATGTAGATGTAAAGTCGACGGCATAAATCGGTGATTCCTTAGCGGGTTTCTTTATACCTTTGTCTGTTGTTGTTGTGGTGGTGGTTGTAGTGTCACTGGTGGTTGAAGTTGGATCTTGATGATTTGATTTTTCAAGCTTGTAGAGGACAGATAAAACTATACCAAGTAACACAATAGTCCACCTTCCACCTGTTACAAGATATACCACTGAACATATTCCAAATAAAATGTTTCCGACGCTCATTATTATAGTTGGGGGGTTGGTATTAGTTGAAACTATGGCTGCGATGGAGAAAGGAAAAGAAATAAAATAACTGAAAATTTTCTGATGCAGTATGGTATCGGGGAAAATTGTGCATGCATATTGTGTAACTATGCACGACCACAATAGTTGCACCAGTCATCTACAACACAAATGTCAGCACAACACCTTCTTGGTTTATATGAAAAGAGGTTCCTTGAAAGATGGCCCGTCCTCACGTTGTATATAAGTTTCATAATTCTTATTATCTATTACAACGAATAAAGAACTTGTCTTATATCACGTGACTCGTTAAATTCATATATCACCTACTCAATATGAAGCAACCCATTTATCGATAGATAAGTAACTCCTATAAAATCCTTTAGTTTCTTTGTATTCCTATTCTTTCATCCCTTGAAGATTGTTGGTTAATACGACTTCTTTGCAGTATTGAGCTTGATTCCTCTTTATAATCAGGCATTATCTCATGGCTACTATTATTGATTTGTTCCTGGAGGATGTTATGTGGGGTAAAGTCCGATTGGTTTCGTTGGTCTTGTAGTTGTTGATGTTGGAGTTGTTGATGTTGTTTTTGTTGCATGTGTTGTGCTTGTCTTTGTTTTTGTTGTTCTATGGTTTCATCGTATTCCAACACATCTTCAGGTGATAACTTAATGGTAGTAGCGTCTCGTCTCAACATTTGTATAGGAAGGGGTACAGGTGGGTGGGTGTAGATGTAGATAACAACAAACGCTGTTGGTGGATAGAGAAGTGGTGTTGTTAGGAAAAAGCAACACTCACCAAAGAAGAAAAAGGAAAAGACGAGAAAAATAAACAGAAAACAAACGGGATTAAAAAAAAAATAAAAAAAAAAAAAATCGCATACAATATCCTAGTCAAACCACACCTAACCGACGTGAATCCACCCCATACTACACGAGTAATCAATCACAATCTATCAATAAATCACGTTCAAGGTATCTATTATTCCTTGTACTAACCTCATTATCATCATTACATCTATCTTAACACTACACACTCCTCCCTCACTTCATCACCACCGAAGCACTATTATTTATTATTTATCTTTTTTTTTTTGTTAATAATCTACGTCAAAGATATACACAAATTGAAGAAGATACACCCTGAAACCTTTTTTTAAAAAAAATCTTTGTTAACAAAAAAGAAAAAAAATCATTGAATCTATTCTTTTTTCTTTTTGTTTGGTTAATTAGATAATGTCAACAAAAGCTGACCAAGTGATTACCTTATCTCAAGTACAATCATTAACGGACGGTCTGGAATCTAAAAAATCTATAATCTGGAAGGAATTCGGTAACTTTTTAGATAAAAGTGTTGAAATAGAAGAACCTATTGCTAGTAATAACTCAGTATTAAACAAATTCATAGCTAATTCATTTCCAGATAGATCCTATTTATCACAGAATATTGCTTATAAGATCTGTAATTCCTGTCAACGACCAATTGGGTTAAAAAGTTTAAAACAGCATTATAGTAAGTGTGTTGAAATGAAGCAAAAGAGACAACAAGAACAACAGGACAATGCTGCCTCTTCAAATAATAATCAACCAAAGAAAAAGCGTGGTAGAAATGGTGCTTTAGTTGATATGGAGGGTTCTTCAGTGGATAGTTCAAGAAACGGTACCCCTGCTCCAAATAACGCCAACGGCAACAGTAACAACAGCAGCAACAACAGTAATAATGCTGAAAACAATGCTTCTAGTTCAGATGCTGGACAACCTGCTGCCAAACCAAAGAAAAAGTATAAGAAATCACAGGCACAAAAGGAGAAAGAAGCTGCTGCCGCGGCCGCAGCAGCCGCAGCTGCATCTAATGGTGAGAAGCCACCAAAGAAGAAGAAAATGCCAGTTGTCAAGCAAGAAGTGACACCAAAACCAAAACCTGTGGCCAAACCGAAAGGTCCTGTTGATGTGGAGAAACAATGTGGTGTGGCGTTACCTTCAGGGGGACTTTGTGCTCGTTCTTTAACATGTAAAACACATTCCATGGGTGCTAAGCGTGCAGTCCCGGGTAGAAGTGCGCCATATGATGTTTTATTACAACAATACCATAAACGAAATCAAGCAAGTATTGCCAAAAACCATGCCATGATGATGCAACGTCGTGAAAATGCTGCATTCCATGAACAACAAGATGCGGCTTCGGATGCAACTAAGATATTACATCCTGATGAAGAAACGGAATATGTCTTAGCTGGTGTTTCCAAGAATAGTACCATTCCATTAGAGAGGAAAGTAATAATGCCAGTGAGGTATCGTCAACGATTCCTTCGGGCCAGAGAATTTTACGCTAATGCATTTATTATATCGGCACATCATAATCAACAAAACCAACAGAACCAAAATGGAAGTAATCAAGGTGGTAGTGAGAATACTTTGGCAAACCAAGCTATCTCTGGATCAATAGGTGGGTTGCAAGGTAGATGTGCATTGATTAATATTGATGCAAAACCATCTGATGCTAATTCTCCATCACAAACATTTAGTGCTATTCCGGGAGAAATGTATCAGGTCAGAGCTCCATCGAAACCAATTGTTATGACGGCACAACATAATGCTATGCAACAACAAGTTTTCCAACAGCAATTATTGAAGTATCAGCAGCAACAGCAGCAACAACAACAGCAACAAATGTTATTGTTAAGACAAAGACAACAACAAGCTCAGCAACAACAGCAACAACAACAGCAACAACAATCTCAACAAGCACAATCACAACTGCTGCTGTCACAACAAGTTAAACCAGTTGCATCTACAAGTGGTATTGAACAGAAAACAGAATCATAATTCACACTCATTCTTCATTCTTTTATTTTTGTAGGCTTTTTTCTTTTTCAATTCCAGTTAGTTTTATTATTTTCTAATTTCAATATATATATATATACATTCATGATACATACACAGATACATACATAGCTATGTTGGAAACTACTTATAGTTATGTCTGATCCATTTTGGTTTATTATTCATGATCCATTTATGATGCAAGACATCTTTCAAAGTTATCCTCTTACTTGGTTCACGAACAACCAATCTCGATATCAAATCCACGGCATCCGGATCTAAATAACTTGGATATTTTATATCCACATTAGCGATCTTTTCATAAGTTTTATCGCGATTGATAGTTTCAAAAGGAGGTTTACCCACCAAGAATTCATAGCATAAAATCCCCAATGCCCAAACATCCACGCCGAAATCATGTTCTTTACTTTCAATCATCTCGGGAGCTAAATAATCTAGTGTCCCACAGAGGGTTAATCTTCGTTTGGACGTGGTTGAATACGCGGACCATCCGAAATCACTCAATTTTAAACAATTGTCTAAGGATAACATGATATTCTCTGGTTTTAAATCTCGATGAATGATGTTTTTCAGATGTAAATAAATCAACGCTTGGGTGACTTGGAAGATATAAAAACTTGCCGTGGGATTATCGAATCTTCGTACTTTTTTTAACGTGTGGTATAATTCTCCTTCTAGACTGAATTCAAGAACCAAGTAGATATTTTTCAAATCATGAAACCAAGTATATAATCGAGTTATATTTTTATGATATAATTGAGATTGTATTTCTATTTCTCGTTTGAAATTCTTTTCAAGTTTTAATGTGGTTAAATCTTGCTTGGACATTACTTTAAGGGCAAATATTAATCCCAGTTGTTTATGTTTAACACAATAAACTCGTCCTAATTTCCCTTTACCCAATACTTTTCCAAATTCAAAATCTTCCAATGTAAGTCCTTTTTGCTTTCTTTCATGATGTGATGTTCTGGTATTATGACTCTTGGGTGATTTATCAGGAGATTCAACAAATGGAGATGATGATAATAATAAAGGTAATTCACTTGAATTATCCTTCGTAGGAGTGACAACGAACGTATCGTTGTTATTTGTATGTATATGAACTTTATTATTCTTTTGTGTGGGTGTAGTAAATGCATTAGTATTTCTATTTGATTTATTTGTATATATTTTAGGTTTTGAGATTTTGAATTCTGCGGTTGTGATTGTGGTTGTGGTTGTTGGTTTTATCGATGAAGTTGAAGTAGTTAATTTCATGGTATTTAATTGGACTGTATTCAATGGTTTTCGTTGAAAATGTGTTGATTTATTACTATTGGATCCAAATTTTGATTCTCTTGTATTAGGTATGGGATATCCGGGTGATGACAGAAATGGAATTGACATATTATTCTTGACGGTAGTTGACGATGGGTTACAATAGTTGACGGTGGTAGATGTTTTATTTTTTTTTTTGTATTTTTATTTTTTGTTTATGTTTTCCTGTTTTGTACAACGATACGCGATATTTACAAATTGGTTTTCGTGCGACCTTTGTAAAGTGTCGTGTATATTTTACAACTCTATTAACATCTAACTAGTCTAACTTACTATCACCAACAGTATCTCTCTGAACATCTTCTAAATCTTGTTTGGAAGAATCATAAACAATAATACCATTCTCTTTAGCATTAGCTCTTTCTTCTTTTTTATAAAGATACAACACAAGCATAGTCCAAACACACAACATAAACCCACTACATGCGGTAAACGTAAAACCTTTTAAGAATCTCGGTGCTTCAACCGTTGGCCAAACAAGTTTTGAAATCCATGCTGTTGATTGAGCAGCTAAGATATTCATAGACACCAACACCACATTTCTTTCTCTAATATCTTTACGACAAATATCCCCCTGCCATGAATACAACACGGGAGCCATGGCCCATCCGAAATATTGAAGACAAAAGGCAAACCATTTTGTCCGTTCAGGAACATTCCATACTGCAAGAAGGATATTCCCAAGGATATTGAAAACTTGGGAAAATAATATAGCACCCCATTTAGATTTCAAATAATCTGCCATGGAACAAACTATGACTAACCAAATCAATCCTAAACCTGGAGTTAATGCGGTTAAATCTTGTAATTGACCCCCAGTGTATCTTTTAGTACCATCTGGGTTAGTTAATGATTGTAACCATAAGGCATAAGCACCTGACCCACCATTTGAATTATTCCAACAGAATACATTCCATAATGTTAAAACATAAAAATGCCATGATGTAAAGATTTTCTTCCATACTTCAATTTTGAAAAATTCTTTAGTTGGATTTTCTCTAGATTTGAAATTCTTCTGATCAGCAATCATCCTTCTTCTGGCAATTCTAATATCATCATCACTTAGGAAAATACTATAACAGTCTTGTGGTGTGCCAGGAATCATATAAAATCCAAGCAACCCCACAACCAAACAAATAATCCCATCGATAATGAAAATCCATTGCCACGCAGTATATCCAGCAACACCACCAAGACCTCTGGCAATACCACCGGAAATTAACCCCGATGATAACGTACCCAAATATTGACCAAGATAATAAAACCCGGCTCTTCTAGATATCTCACCCGTACTTCCTTTATACCATGAGGCAAATAAAGCATGGAAGGCAATGTAAGAAGGAGCTTCAAGGGACCCAATTAAAAATCTAATTGCTTTTAAAGACCCGACATTAGTGACAAGAGCAGCACAACAAGTTAACGCAGCCCAACCTAATTCTAAACCAGGTAAGACATAATTCAATGGCCACGCATACAATATATACATGAATGGGATTTGAAAAATGATATTCCCTATGGAGAACATGATTTGAGTATCAACTAAATCATTACCTTGCATATTGATATCCTCTTTTAATCCGCCAATATAAGCATTGATTAAATTTGCCTGGGATAGGTATTTTACAAGGTATGATAACAATGAAAACACCGTTAATAACAAATCTATTTTTAAAATAAGTTTCTTTTCTTCAGGCGTATCCAGATCAGCAAACCATTTATACCATGATCGTTGATTCTTGGTGGTTGTAGTGACTCGATATTCATACTCATCAAAGAATTTCCACCATGGACGGTTTTTCTCATCACGATATTCAAAATTGGTTTCGGTGATTTCTAATTCCTTGATGGAAGCTTGTTTCGAATTGGATGTTTTTGAATCTAATGGTGTTGCTTTCTCTGAAGATATAATTGATGGAGGGGTATCATCATCTTTGGTTGGAGGTTTTTCATCGATGAAATTCCCATTTTCGTCTTCATCGACAATTCTTCTTGTTGGGAAAATCCCCCATTTCAATCTCTTAAACATAACCTTAGCACTCTCTCCCATGATTGTTGTTGTCGATTAATTAATATCAAAATTGGGATGGTGTTTGAGTTACTTTAGGTCATATTTATAGTGAATATCTTAAGGGGGGTTATTGATATTGACTCGGACCAGATGATAAAAATTCACGTTTTTACATCCCATAATCCACATCATGTAACATTTAATTTTGCAGTAAATTAATCCACTGTGGCGATTTAAGGTTTAAAGAATCAAGAAAAATCGTATAAATATTGAAAATCATTAGATGGTACTTGATGACTCAGATTTCGGAGTTTTAGGTCCGTACCTCATTCAATGAAGAAGTATTGTTACTGACCAATATGTGGCATGTCTAAATAATCATATATACCAGTTGAACAGGTCATTAACCACCCCTATGTTCTTTCTAATTGTGGATTATTGGTGTGGTTGTGGACCAAGAAATATTTGGAACCATAAGAAAATATTTTTGCATCAACTGTTACAAACTCGCCAAGGAATTCGGAGGTATAAAAACCACACTAATATAGCCGTACGGTAAGAACCACACCAGTAAAGCCGTACGGTAAAAGCCACAGTTTTTCTCCCTATAACCAAACAGGTTACATCGGTGGGTAGCTATTGAAACATTTATTCAAAGTTGTGTTTTTTTATGTGTATGTAATATCACGTGAACACATATAAATGCCAAGAATACGTACCCAACAATTATTTTGTATATTAAGAGATACTTTTCGTATCTACAATATTCATCTAGATTTATCCATTATAATCTATCATGAAGTGTAGTCATCGGTATTTTGAAGAAGAGATTTAGATTATCTGTATTAACAGGTTCTATCCAACCCGATGATCATTGGCTTTTCCAATTTTGTAACGCGTGTAGTTTCTACTCTTCATAGACCAGATTGATCATGAATTTTCAATCGTGTTTGCGTTATTACTGTCATTCTTTTATTGTTTACGTCAAAGAGTAATCTATTTTACTCATAAATTTTTGCGTAATTTTACTCAAAAAAAAAAAAAATTTTTTTTCAATGGTAAATCTAGACTCATCAACGGGTGAGTCGAGAATCATAGATACAATTAACGATGATATAGATATCTTAACTGAGTTGCAAAACTGCTGGCTGCTTGAATGAGATACTATTAATAGATGTCTTTTTTTTAATAGGATGCGTAATTATGTATGTAATGGTTTTGAGACTTTTTTTTTCCAGAAAAAAATTTTTTTTTTATGTTCCTACGGCTATAACAAGAAAATCCGGCAATATTTCCGCCGTCTGTGTCAATCTTGTCAGACGACAGAACTTAAAAATACTACGAGACGAGAAGGAACCAGAAAGACAGAAATGTTTAACGATATATATAAAAATACACGAAATATATAAAAAAAAAAAAAATTACAAAACCAATGGGAATTTTAAAACAATGAATAATAAAAAAAAATATTTATTTTTAAACTATACAGCTTAAACAGTGGAAGATGAAAGATTGTAATAGAATTATGGCCACGTCTTTGGTTTTTACTTTTTTTTTTTTTTCATATTCACTCGGTTATTTAATTTTTGTGTGAAGTTTTACTTCCGGCTAATTCACAATTACCGGTTATTTCCCACGCTTTTCCCACGCCTTTCCTTGGTGTTCACCGACCATTTCAAATGGTATTAACCCAAAAGGTAACTTACTTGAAGACCTCACGGAATCAATCAATTGATTTGAATCAACGTAGATCAACGTGTTTATTTGTTATTGTTTCCAATGGGTATGTTTACTCCATGAAAAAAAAAAATACCATCTCTCTTAGCATTCAGTAACCAAGAATGCACAGCCCGCGTCTTTTTTTCTTTAGTAGTTTGTTTGTTTGTTTGTGTATTTGGAGGAGGAGGAGAGGTTGTTAATGACAACTTAGCGTGTTTTTTTTTTTCGTTTTTTCTTTTTCTATTATGTTTGCTTATCTATGCATTTAGTCTCAAGACAATACAATGTTACGGTTCTATGATGAGAATATGTACCTTAGACATGACAATTCTTGATATTTGTGCATGTAAGGAGGAGGAGAAGGAGGAGGAAATAGAATATGGTCTAACTATTGGTGGAAAGTTAATTTTTAAATAAGATGGAAATCGTGTCCTTACCATGTATAATATTTTTTTTTTGTTCTAGTACGTAGGGCGTGTATGTGTGTTCCAAACTCAAAAACCACAAACCACAAACAAAACAAAACAAAACAAAACAAAAAAAAAGTTACAGCCGTGTTATCCCTAAGAAAAAAAAAATTTGAATTAAAAATAAAAAAAAATTTGAATTAAAAATAAAAAAAAATTTGAATTAAAAAAAAATAATTTAGTGTTAAACGGCTATAATTCAGGTTGGTTGTACCTATCTCGGCTGTTGTTGAAAGTCAACAACTGTGTATCACTGTTACAGGAGTAGCCGATAGAAGTAAAACAGGTTGTATAGTAGTATATAGAATAGAATCATCAGACAAAGTGTGTGTGACAAGAGGACAAGTGACAAATGACAAATGAGGAGTGAGGTTTTGTGTAATAAATAAAAAGTGGTGATATTATTTTTTTTTTTAGGCTTTGTTTCTGTGTGTGTGTGAATGTGTGCGTTTATAAATAATGTCACAGTTAATATTAAATATCTACCAATTGTTTCGTCTGTTTAATTGTTTAATTGTGTTTAAGTATTTTAGTATTTTAGTATTCCAACATACTTATGGGATATACATGCATACATAATATGAATAATATACATAATATTACTATATTTGGTTCTTTTGTGTAAAGGGCGATTATACATCTACATATGTAGATGTATAGGTTGGATGATTATTATTTTTGTTAATACAAGAAACGTATATACAGGAAATTAAGAAAAAGTAAAGTAAGGAAAGAATTTTTATTTAATTTTTAATATTTTTATAATTTTTAATTGTTTTGTATTACTTGTTGTGGTTTCTTTGTTTTTTTATTTATTTATTTAAATAATAAATAATAATTGTAAAAGTCAAAGTAAAGATTAACTTATTGAAATATAAATAGAGATTAAAATTACCAAATTCCTTTTCTTCCTTTTTTTGTTTTTTTAATTTCTTCTTTTTCTTCTTTCCCAATTTCCTTTTCTATATTTTTTTTAATTTTTCACTTTTTACCAATTACATTCACTATACAAAAAACTATTTCCCTGTTTTGTTTGTATTTTTAATATCATCATAATAATCCATCATTCTTTTTTTAAATTTATCTTTTCATTTTTGAAACTATTAAAAGAAGAATACATCTCCCCACCCCTTAATTTAATTTAATTTACATTCTATATATACACACATCACACACATCAACTATGGCTATTAAAGATAGAGTTAAGAGAGTTTCCAAAATCTTCTCCAACGAATCCAAAGACTCTTTGAAGAAAGACCTCGAAGAAAAAGACAAAGCCACTGCTGCTGCCACTGAAGGCGAAGAACAAGCTGCTGCCACCGAATTGAAGGAAGCTAACATTCCAACTGAAGGTGAAGTTGCAGCTGAAGAAGCTCCAGTCGAAGGTGAAGCCAAAGAAGCTGCTGCTGCTGCCACCGAAGGTGAAGAACCAATTGCTGCTAAGGCTGCTGAAGAAGAAACCCCAGTTGTCGCACAAGCTGAAGAAGCTGTAGAAGATGTTAAACCATCCGAAGATATCACTAAAGAAGCTGATGCCGTGGAACCAACTGTTGAAGGTGAAGCTAGAGAAGCTGCTGCCGAAGGTGAAACCCCAGCTGCCGTTGAAGGTGAAGCTGAAGGTGAAGCTGCTGAAGGCGCTGCCACTACTACTGCTGAAGATGCTAAAGCTCAAGTTAAAGATGCTTCTGCTAAAACTGAAAAGGCTGCTAAAAAGAATGATTTCTTTAAGAGATTCATCTCTAAATTCAAGAAGACTACTCCTGCTGCTAAGAACTAGATTAAAATTGATTGATTCAATTTGAGTTTAGTGTTCTTATGTCCTCTTGGTTTTACGAAATGGTTGTTTAAATCTCATTATTATTATTATTATCATTATTATTTTTATTATTATTATTATTAGTGTCCTTTTTTTTAGTTTATTTGTTTAATAGTTAATACCTTCTTTTTTTTTAATCTTCTTATTTTCCTTCCTTTTTTTATATATATATACATAAATATATTAATACAGATAATTTTAATACAGATAATTTTAATAACAAATCAATTGGATTAACCATTGGTTGTAAGAAAAGAAATCCAAAAAAAAAAATTAAAAAAGTGTGGTTGTCTTTAAGAGTCAGAAGATAATATGACGAGAGAGGGGAGATTGCAATTTTTTTTTACTCCTTAAACACGAAATGTGTGGTTGTTTTTTTTATTTTAGTTTATTTTAGGATATTTTTTTTTTATAGTGATGTGGAGGTTGTTGTTCTTCTTCTTCTATGTTGTGGGTATTGTTGTCTGGTCAACAACTAAACCCAAAATCACATTAAAATAAACAGTTAATCCCGTTCGGTTTTACCTATAGTTACATTCATCAATGATACGTATAGATAGACCAATAACTGTAGAGAAAAGATAAGTTGGAGACAGTTCGTAATTTACAAATGGTTTCAAACCCCCGTCCTCCAATGATTTGAAATACATAACAACTGGTGATCCCTTTTTTTTTTGTTTTTTCCAATGGTGTGTGTTTTATTCAATGCGGAGACCCATCATGATCGTCATTCATCATTCTTAATTCCCCATCGTCATCGTCACCGTAATCTTTGTAACCAATATGGTTTTTTTTTTCTTTTGACACATATATAAAACAAAAACAAAACCACAATATTGGAGAATATTGAAACAACTACGAGTTAAATTTATACCAAGAAAAGTAATAACATTTAAATTAACTAGGGTTTCATGTAACTAATCACCCTCTCTTTTCTCGTCTCTTATCTTCTCATTCCCCACCCTTTGAATTATCAAAAATCTCCTCATTAATTGACCTTGCAATACCATGGAATTTGCAACTAATTGATGTATGATGTCTGGGGAGGAAAAAGGGAGGGGATGATTCTTTTTGGGAAAAAATGCCTCAATGGTATTACATGGCAACATACGTTTATGTCAATGTATGGAGTAAATATATATGTCAACGTGTACTACCAATTCTGTAGTACCTCGTGTCTACACTTAATGTCTATAGATTGTAGTTTCATGAGCTGGTTAGAACTATTTCCGAGATAGGGATATCTAAAAGAAGCGATGGAATGGAATCCCGAGTAGTAATTAAATTGTTTCTTTTTTTTTGTTGTATATAGATGAGGCGTGTATCCATGTATCACATACCGCATTGTAGTAAGGTGTGGTTGCAAAGAACGTGTTTCAGTTTAACAGTGAGCGGATGGAATATACTTATCCTGGAAAGGGTGAGAACGTTTTTCTCTCAGAAGGGATGGATACTTTAGAGAAAAAGATAACGCCGGGAATAAGGATCGAACTATTTCTTCTATATTTCCAATATGTAAATACATAGAACCTTTACCGCAATACCCGTGCTTCTTTAACATGCTTAATCTAATTGCGATGATCTCTCTATATATTGAGTGGTGGGAGTGATTAGCAAGTATAGTCAAGCAACGAGTAACATTCCTAATCTTTTTGATTTGTGTGTTTTGGTGGACATTTCCGAAATCAGGAATTATGTAAGTGAGTATTGGCAAGTATACACGACTTTGAATATCCACTCACTCATTGCTTCACTCGTACAAAATTTCTTTTTTTTTTATTTGCTTGTCTTAGAAGAGAGAGAGAAGAAAAAAAAAGCAAAGAAAGAAGAAGTTACTTAAAAAAAACTTATTATCAACAATTTGTTTGCTGACATTTTTCTTTTTTTATTTTTTTTTTTTTTTGGAATCGTTTTCGTCTCATCCTGTTTCATTCTTTCATCATCAACATCATCAACATTCTTACACACACACCCCATCGTTTACTTTATAGTTGATTCATCTATTATCAACTAATTATTACATTAAACCTTATCCCATAACATTTACTACTCATTTATCAACAGGAGTACTTGTTAAATCCTCGAATCAACCCACACACATTCACTCCCCTTCTGTCTCATTTTTTTTTTGATTTTTTTTGATTTTATTTTTTTTTTGGTTGTCTTTTGTCATTCAACAACAATACACAACCAACCGTTCTGTCATCTGTCAAAAAATTAATTAAATAAATACCTTGTTACATTAATCAGTCAATCAATCAATCAATCATGGATTTAAGAGTTGGTAAGAAATACCGCATTGGTCGTAAAATCGGATCAGGTTCCTTTGGTGACATTTATTTGGGAACAAACATTATTTCTGGTGAAGAAGTTGCCATCAAATTAGAAAACACCAAAGCTAAACATCCTCAATTAGAATACGAAGCCAAAGTTTATAAAGCTCTAAGTGGAGGTGTTGGTATTCCATTTGTTAGATGGTATGGTACTGAATGTGATTACAACGCTATGGTTATTGACTTGTTGGGTCCTTCATTGGAGGATTTGTTTAATTATTGTAACCGTAAATTCACCTACAAAACTGTCTTGTTATTGGCGGATCAACTAATTTGCCGTATTGAATATATCCATGCCAGATGTTTTATTCATCGTGATATCAAACCAGATAATTTCTTGATGGGTATTGGAAGAAGAGGCTCTCAAGTAAATGTCATTGATTTTGGTTTGGCCAAGAAATACAGAGACCCAAGAACTCATTTACATATCCCTTACAGAGAAAATAAGAACTTGACCGGTACTGCCAGATACGCCAGTGTCAATACTCATTTGGGTATTGAACAAAGTAGAAGAGATGATTTGGAAAGTTTGGGTTATGTTTTGATTTATTTCTGTCGTGGTTCTTTACCATGGCAAGGTTTGAAAGCTGCCACCAAAAGACAAAAATATGATAGAATTATGGAAAAGAAAATGACCACTCCAAATAATATATTATGTAAAGGATTACCTGGAGAATTTTTGGAATACATGAATTATGTTAAAACTTTGAGATTTGATGATAAACCAGATTATCCATATTTGAGAAAATTGTTTAGAGATTTGTTCAAGAAGGAAAATTATAGATATGATTATGTCTTTGATTGGACCTTGTACAAATTCCAACAAGAAAAACAAAGAGCTCAACAAGGTAAAGTCACCGATGGTGAAAATCAGGATCAACAACAAAATCAAAATCAGAACCAAACTCAACCAGGTCAACAAACACAAACTCAACAAGCACAAGCTCTGCAACAACAAACATCACAACAACAAACACCACAACAAGTATCACAACAACAAATCCAATCTCAGCAACAATTGGCAGCTCAACAGAAATCTAGTGTTCCACAATTACAACAATACTCTGACCAACGTCTCCAGACACAGAGAACAATGTATCAACCTAGTCAGTCTTATGCAGCCAACCCCAAAGCCCAACAACCACCAGCACAAACCCAAGGTGGTAATCCAGCATGGCTCTAGATGAATCACTACTAAAGAGTATTTCATAATAGTTTGTCTTTTTTTATTTCAGTTGGAAGTGTTTGATTATGGTAATATTAATTCTATTGGTTCATTTTATTAATTTTCATTAATCAATTGGGTGGAGAGAGAAATATCTGTCTATTATATTATTCTTATTCTTATATTATATATTCTACACTAAAACATAATTGCGTACACTCACAAACATGTTTCTTTCTGTTTAAGTAGGTTCTTTTCTTTTTAAGTATTTCTTTTTTTTTTATTTTGGCATATTCTAATAAACGGATACATATTTTACACTTTTGTAGTTGGTTGTTCTTCCTTTGGTTGTTCCTTTGGCTGTTCCTTTGGTTGTTCCTTTGGCTGTTCTTTTGGTTGTTCCTTTGGTTGTTCCTTTGGTTGTTCCTTCTTTGGTTCTTTAACTTCTTCAGTATAGTTAAATAAGTAATCAAAAATACTAGCACCATTTTGGAACGGTTCACCATCTTCATTCTTATTACCTTTAAAAGCATCAAGGAAACCAAAGAAAGCATAAAAGGTATTTTCTTTACTTTCTTCCGCATAAATCTTATCATAAATAAACTTCATTTTAAAATCATCCATTTCTTTATCGAATTTAGTAAAATCAATCACATCATAATCTGTTTTTTGTAATTTAGTATTATATCCAACATAAACTGGGTTTTCCAACAACAACCCCAACGCAGGAGCTTTTGGAATATTAATTTTATCCTGTTTGAAGAAATTATTGATTATTTTAGGAACCAATGATAATCTCGTGATCATTGATGCCATAGCGATCATTTTTCTAATTTGATGCAACATAAATGATTGGCCATGGATTTTAATACTCACCCATTCGGTACCTTCAATTACAAATGGATCAGAAACCGTGGTGGAGATCATGTATCGCTTAACACTGGTATCTTTGAATGGTTTACCCACGGTGAAATTATGGAAATTGTGCGTCCCTTCGTATTGTTTCATGACTTGACGGAAATGATTTAAACGATGTTCCAGAAGTCGGTATTTTCTCCTATTGGCATTTTCAATACTTTTAATCTTTCTGATTAATTGAGTATATGAAAGTTGATCAGGATCTGTCGTTCCATCATCATCACCACCACCATTGGTGTTATTATCACCTGCATCGTCATCTTCTTGTAATTTAGTACCAATGGAATCTAATTGTTCTTGGGTGATACCAGATTTCAAGATTTCTGAATAAACATCATCCCACCATTTCATACCTTCTTCATCGACTTGATTTTCAAACAATTCCGGAATTTCTTTCTTTTTATTCTCAACTAAATCACTCAAGACAGATTTTGGTTTTGGTGGTAAGAACAGAAATGTTGGTAATAAATATTCGTAAATTCTTGAAGAACAACATTTTCTACAATCAAACCCTCTAGTTGTTCTTTGAATCCCCCAGACTCTAATTTGATCAGGTAAATAACTATTAATTTTTGCTAAAATTTCTGGATCTTCAATGATCATTTTCAATGAAATAACATTGCCCGCAGCATGAACTCCTTTATCTGTTCTTGCTGCTCTTTGAAAACCGGATTTTTTCAAATCAGTGGAATTTTCTTTAGATATAGCTCCTGCTTGCGCCATGGCTTCATAAAGATCCTTCTCTATAGTTTTAACATTGGGATCGTTTTGAATTTGCATCCCATTGTATCCTGTACCACAATATCCTATCATGACTGCTACTTTACGTTTAGGTTTTCTAGGGGTTTTTTCAACTGGGTTTCCATTCTCATCGACTAATGGGGTATACTCAATTCTTCAGTTATTGTTAGTATTATTTAGTCTATTATAAAATCAGTATAGTAGATTATTGGGGGGACTTACCTACTTCGGCCTCGTCTTGTTGTTTTCAGTTTTGGAACGTTTTTTGTCATCTTGACGAGATTCAGTTGATTTTCGGACACGGGGTGAAGTAGATTCGTTTGTATCCTCTGTAAGAACAGAGTTAACATCTTCTTCAACATTGTCTTTTAATTCAACTACAGTTGTTGCTTCTTGAACTGGAATTTCTGACATCTCGTTAAGAAAACGTTGTTGTTGTTGTTGAGTATTTTTCTTTGAACTTGACACTTTGTTTCGATTGGAAAATTTTTTTAAATCCTCCATCAACTAATCCAAAAAAAAAAAAAAATCCTCTCTCTCTTTCTCTCATCTCATCATCATACAGAAAAGAAAAAAAAAATTAACAGAGCTGAAAAATTATCTCTCTCAAATATCAAGAACCTATTATTCATATATATACATTACAGATATACTTTACCAAAAATGAGACCACTTACAGAAGAAGAAACCAAAGTAGTATTTGAAAAACTTGCAAATTACATTGGACGTAACATTTCATTCCTTATAGATAATCCCGAAGATCCTCATGTATTCAGATTACAAAAAGATCGTGTGTATTACGTCCAAGAACAAATTGCCAAATATGCCACTAGTGTTACAAGACAACAATTAATGTCCTTAGGTATATGTTTTGGGAAATTCACCAAGACTGGGAAATTCAGATTACATATCACTGCCTTGCCTTATTTAACTCAATATGCTAAATTTAAAGTTTGGATTAAATCAAATGGTGAAATGCCATTCTTATATGGTAATCATGTTTTGAAAGCTCATATTGGTAGAATGTCCGATGATATCCCGGAACATGCTGGTGTCATTATATATAATATGAAAGATATCCCATTAGGTTTTGGTGTTAGTGCTAAAAGTACTGGTGAAGTGAAAAATATGTTGCCTACTGGTATTGTAGCTTTTAGACAAGGTGATATTGGTGAATATTTAAGAGAAGAAGATACCTTGTTTACATAGTAGTGGATATATAAATTATGTACATTAGAAAATGATATTTTTTTTTTTATCTATTTACAACAAAATTCTAATAACTCAACATAGATTGTTTTATCATACCATATGGATTACCTTGATTGGTGAGATATGAAGTTTGAACCAATTTTTCAAATTGTTCTTCTTCATTCAATTCAGGAGTAGATTCTTTTACTTCTTCATCATATAATTTCTTCTGGAAATCTTGTCTAATAATCAAAACCCCTTGTTGTTTCCAAAAAGTCATTAAAGATTTAACTTCATCTTTAGTGAATGGATCAACTTTAAATGGAGCAATACCACCATTTGAAGCTAATCTATTAGCTACTTCATAATCAAATAATGGTGATTTCAAATATGGATTATACTCTTCATCTGGATAAACGGCAATATGAGTGGTTTTTCTATTCAATGCAAAATCATTGGTCTTTGATAATAATACCCCACCCTTGTTGAAATTCAATTCACCACTGGTTACTTTCAATAAGAAATCACCCAATTCAAATTCTTTCATATGAATAGGAGTGAAATCTGGATGTCTATATTTAGTCAATGCACAATCAGCAAAGGCATTGAAATCATCAATAGATAATAAAACAGGAACTTGTTTAGAATGTTCCATTAATTGATCAATTAAAAATTGGAATGAGAAATGAGGATTTGATCTACCAAATTCATGGTTTTGTTTTAAATAATCATATAATGTATGAGTGTATGCCTTTAATTCAATTTCTTGTTTATCTTTAATAAATTTAGTATCTTTAGTCAATTTCAATTTCTTGAAAATTTCTTCATTGGTTTTCAAAATCTTCCACACCCATCTTTTAGTCAACATTGGTTGTTGATATAATTGAAGTTTGTTATTCTTGATATAATCAGATGATCCATTTCCAATCAATTTACCAGAATCCAAATGTAAGACAATCACTTCATTATTAAGTTTTTCATAAGCTAAAGTAAGGGCTTGATTCAATAAGGTGGATTTACCAACACCTTTAACTCCATCAATATAAACTCTATTGTTCTTGGATTCTCCTTGTAATTTATCCACAAATTCAGAATTAAGTCTAATGGTATTAGTAGTCACCATAGATACCGGTCTATCAAACATTTCATGATGTTGGAATTTCTTGAAACCGCCAATAATATCCAATTTAGATTCAATTTTTTTAGGATAACTAGTAATAGTACCACTTTTTAATGTGTCCAATTTAAGATCATCTACCTTGGAGGCTGGTGCATTTTTATTTAATCCTAAATGACGAACAGCATCTCTAAATGGTAAATGAGTCAAGGAAGTGGTTTTTCTAACTTCTTTCTTATTTGGATCAACTTTCTTTTTCAACATTTGTTTCTTCTTACCTTCTTTCTGTCTCACTTCGAAAACTATTGGTGAAGTGGTGAAACTTCTCGCAAATGAAATAGTAGGAACTATTCTACTCCTAAGGATATTGCTGTTAGTTGCCCTCAACATTTTTTTGGTCGTACTACTCCTAGTAATATGGTTTACTTCAACTGCTTCCTTTTCTGAAGAATTTCCTTCAAAAAAAATTAGTGAAAAAAAAAAAAATTTCTCAATAGAGAAAACCATGAATGTGTTCACGTGACTTTTCAGACGTGCACCAATGAATAATTAATTTTTTCTAAAAAAAAATTTTTCAATGAGATTTAACTGTATTAAAAAAAATTATAATAAACTTCTTTCTGATGATTTGTTCTTTGTCTATAGACTAGACCGAAAGTCAATTATTATGTTTAGAATACTATTAAATCCAAGATATGTTAGTATACGACAGTCATTAGAAACTCCACTACTGTTGGTAAGGTTTAAATCCACGGGATACAAATCCAGGAAACCATCATCGATGAGAAGACCATCGAGTAAACCAATCCTCAAGAAACCGACTCATCACCACCAGAAACCAAAGAAAACCGAACAACCAAAACTAGAAAAGAATGTGTTTAGTTCTGGAAAATTTTCTCAATTATACAATGAAGGTGGTCGTACGCAAGCGGCAGATACTCCAATTGATAGTTTTGATCAATTGAGGATATTCCCAACTGTTCGAGAAGCAATGATTAAAGAAATCAAATCTCAGTATATTCTCAAGGATGATAAGAATCCACATAAATTGAAACTGAAAGATGAGATAACTATCAAACCTACACCGGTTCAAATTGGAGCTATACAAACCATAAATAAAGTAAGAAAACCTAAAAAAGGTGAGGAGTTATCACCGAAAGAATTGGCTGAAATGAGTGATGCAGAACGTATTCAACATGAAATCAAATTAGCCAATGAGATTGAAAAAACTAAAGTATTCACCATTGCTGCTGAAACAGGATCAGGTAAGACTTGGGCTTATTTGGCTAGTTTATTGAGTAAATTGAAAGAAGATGATATGAATTTATGGAAACAAGATCCTGAGAGATTAACCGGTTTGAAAAAATCTCATTCTGTTAGATCGATTATTTTAGTGCCTACCAATGAATTAGTTGATCAAGTTTATGAAGTCTTGGAAAGAACTAATAAATTCAAATTGGAAAATGAAAATGTTCCTCCGGCTTTTAAAGAATTTGTTAGCTTACCTGAGAATGAAACCATGTACTTATCAGTAATGAAATTATCTCAAGGTGAAGCACCTGTTTCATTGTTCCGTCGTTTAGAAGTCGACGGTAGAGTTGATGTGCTAGTAACTACCCCAGGTAAAATTGTTGCATTTTCGAAATTGGTCAATATCAATCGACCTTTCAGGGTTTTCACCAATTTACAATACTGTGTACTTGATGAAGCAGATACTTTATTTGATGATTCATTTGAGAAAAACACCACTGATGTGATTATTCATTTCCCTAAATTACGTGATTTGATTTTGGTTTCTGCTACCATTCCAAAAGTCTTTGAAAAAAAATTGACTAGACTTTTCCCGGATTCAAAATCATTAATCAGAGTAGCTACACCTTCATTACACAAAGTTCCAAGAACCATCAAGACCATGATTATCGACGCTGACGCTGCTCCTTATAATGGATCTAAACCAAGAGCTTTAGCACAAGCATTATATGCCATTTCCAAAGATGGTTCTGAGCCAGGTCACGTTAAAAGAATTATCGTGTTTGTGAATGAGAAGTCTGAAGTTGAGGGAATCGTTGAATCGATGATCACCAAATACAAAGTACGTCCAGAAGATATAGTTGGTGTTAGTGGATCCGTTAAAATCGAAGACAGGAAAGACATGTTGGAGCCATTCCTTAAACCAGCTGAATTACTTGAAGACGATATCGATGGAAGTAAGGTTAAAATCTTGGTAACTACTGATTTATTAGCCAGGGGTTTGAATTTCCAAGGGGTCAAAAATGTGATATTATTGGGATTACCTAGAAATTCCGTTGATTTGGTTCATCGTTTGGGTAGAACCGGTAGAATGAACCAAAGTGGTAGAGTGTTCATTATAGTTGATAAAAAATCTTTGAAATCTTGGATCAAAGGATTAGGAACTGCAATTATCAGAGGTCTTAAAATTGGTTAATAAACCAATCATAAGAAAAAGGTATGTTATATTTTACACACAAAATCGAACTAACTATTTCACATGATACATATACATACATATATATGTGATGATTTCAAAAGATTTTTTCAGACGTTAGACTTCCTAATTAATTTATTGAGGAGAATGTCTTAAAGATAGCTGATTATATATATTATTATATTATCTATGTGAAAAAGGGAGGGAGAGGGTTCTATCATTGAGTTCATCTTACTAACATTTTATTATAGAGTTTTTTTTTCACTCGAAAATAGGATATCAATGTAATATAATACATGTATATATAGAAAGACACGTATGTAAATAGTTTAAATATTTAATGAATCAAAATGAGGTTTAATGGTCCTAATAATTCCGGGTAGTGTAAAAATGTTAGGGCTGGTTTCAAAAGCATCGCAAGAACATCAAACCAAACAGAAAAAAAAAAGCCGAAGAAAATTTTTTCTTCAACAAAAAATGTCTTCTTCTTACTACATCTATAACAAGATATAACAAGACTCGTATGTATTATTTACAAATACACAATAGCACAATGAGTTTATATTTACAATGATGAAATAACAAACAGACTAAATTTAATGAACGCTTGACTTCCGATTTTAAACCGTGGGGAGAAGTCTACTTTAACTATCTGATCAATTCCTTTATTTAACTCAATATAATTGGCACTCCTATTCCAATGAATAAAACCTTACTAACTAATAAAATCAAATTAAGTGAATATACATACATATACATTAATATCCTAATTTTACTCATACTGTAGTTTAGAAAAAAAAAAACCTGAGATTTAACTTTATCTACATTACCTTATACTTTCAATGGAATGTATGACTATACGACTCAGGAAAATCAATATTAATTTAGCCAGCTGTAGTACACTTTATATTTATGGGATTATATTACCATTCCTTTTTGAATATTGGTTTTGGCTTGGGACATTTCTATTCTGTTTGTGGATCTATTGACCTATTTTATATAGGAGGACCCCTCTCATAAAATATTAGCCACGACTAGAGGAGCGCGTTTTTAGTTCATCTTTTATAACATAACCGTGGTAAATTCATAGTATGGATAATTATCCATTTCTCCGCTTTTGTTTTTATAATTTACCTGTAGTTGATCCTATTGTTGTTTACTGTTCTTGCATATAAATACAATTCCGAGAGAGAGATAAGCAGAAATCTCGACATCTAATTTGCAGATTGGAAAAACAAAAAAAATAGATAATCGTAATTGGCACGTGAAAAAAAGGATAATTTGCATTTTGTTTCTGAACAAAAAATTTATCAATATCCATTTGGTATTTTTTTAAAAAAAAACTTTCTTCCGTTTTAGATGATAAGAACTAAAATACCTCAAACAATAAGAAGTATCATGACAGCTGCCATCCCAAATAATAATATCAACCAAAACAACAAGGAGGTATATTATGGCAATGAGGTTTTAAACAGAGTGTCTTTCTTACGTGAAGATAACGAATTTATTCAATCAAGTCTATTCCATCCATCAACAAGATTCATATTTTATAACGAACAACAACCTTTGATCCACAAGAATTTCGATAGCAAATTATGTATTTTGAAAAATGGCTCGAATCAAGGTAGTATAGAACAAGAAACAAATGGCGGATTAGGGTACACTGGAACCAAAGCAGTTATTGAATCTGGATTAGTGGAAAATTTGCCTAGTTGGAAATCGACTTTAGAAACATGGTTCCATGATAATAAAACTCATGATAAAACATTAAGAGATGAAGGGAAACCAGTATTTTTATTCATGGGGATCTTGGATGAATCTATTGGATTGAATATAAAAAGTTTGAAATTCTTGGAAACTTCAGAGGAAACTTATCTTGATCATCAAGGTAGATATCAAGGAGTGGCATATTATGCTGTGGATCTTACCAAGCTGAAAAGTTTACGTAAAGAAATTTTAAAATTTGTCAATGATTGCATCAACACCCTGCAATCAACAAAAGTTGAATCACCAACTGAAAACGGTATATATTTCACCCATTCAAGGAAACATTTCTTTGGATTCAACAAAAGAGAAGCCAGTTTGTTCTCTCAGGGGGCAATGTTTTTCAACTGGCTCGATACTAATAAATTCTGTCCTGGATGTGGTCTGCCCTCAATTCCTATTCAAGCAGGGGGTAAACTATTGTGTACCAGTGAAGCTAAATGTGAAGATGACGAAGATGTATATAAATGTCCCGTGAAAAGTGCCAAGGTATCTAATGCATCATTCCCAAGAACAGATATGGCGATAATTTCAATCATTACCAACGAAGATCGTTCCAAAGTTCTTTTATCCTTGAATAAAAGATATGCCATGGCTAGAATGTATACCTGTACTGCTGGATTTATGGAACCTGCAGAAAGTGTTGAAGTCGCTACCAGAAGAGAAATCTGGGAAGAAACCGGGGTTTTATGTGATGACATTAGAATCGTGAATACTCAACCATGGCCATTCCCACAAAACTTGATGATTGGGTGTATGGGGGTTGTGACTTTTAACAACAAGAATGAGATTATCCATTTGGGTCATGATAATGAATTAGAAGATGCAAGATGGTTTGATGTTGAGTTTGTCAGAAAGTTAGTGTACCCTGAAGAAGTCCCAGAAAAAGAGCGTGAAACTTTCAACCCTGAAGGAATCATGATTCCAATGAATGTATCAATTGCCCACCTGTTGATCAAAATGGTCGTTGATGAAGCAAGCACGAAAAGCAAGTTATAATAAGGAGTGAATTGCGTGGATTGTCCGTTGTTAAAACCCTTCCGACCTGTCCTTGCTCCTTGAGTTCAATCTGTCCTAGAATCAAATCTAGAAATTTATACAGTATTTTTGTGTTGAGAATTGACGTAACTATACATTGGAAATTCTAAATCCGTTTTTTTCTCTTGTTCTTTTTGTTCTATTTTTCTATTGAGTTTCCCCTGCTTTTACGCTAGTAGTGTACAAATATACAAAACAGAATAATTCACAGTTTACACACCCAAAAATAAAAAAAATAAAAAAAAAGAAATCTGAACCACGTTTTTTACACAATTTTTTATTTTTATTTTTAATAATAAACCCATATTTTCTTTTATTTATTTCTTCTAGTCTGAGTGCTTGTGGTTTTCCTTTTTCTTTTGTTGATGTCAACAGTGAAATCTCTATATAAATTTGCTAGAATGTCATCAACTACTATATCACCAGTCATTGTGGGTCACAGAGGGTTCAAAGGGAAATATCCGGAAAATACTTTTGTTGGGTTCAACAAATGTTTTGAATTGGGTGGTTCGGTTATAGAGACAGATCTCTGGTTATCCAAAGACGAAGTCATCGTCATAAGTCACGATCAATCCACCAAAAGAGTGTTTGTTGATTCAGAAGGTAAAGAAACAAATTATAACATTCTTGAGACTGCATATGACCCCACATTGAAAAATTTGAAAACTATTGAGGGCCACTACCCGTTGATCACTTTTAGAGAATTGTTGCAATGGTTTAAAGAATACGCTGACAAGGATCCTAGTCAGAATTATAAGTTAGAATTGGATATTAAAAGATTCAACCCAGTCAAAATCACAAAATTCATTGTGAAAGACTTACTATCAGTACATGACGACATCACATGGTGGTATAATAAAGTGCAATTTGGGATCTGGGATTTGAACTTTTTGAAATATTTGAACCAAAATGATTATTTCCAAGATAAATTCGGTTTACCTTCTAAATCCGGATACACCCAGTTTGATATTTTCAACATTAGTTTGAACTGGAGAGACTCGATTCACTACATCAATTACAATTTCTATTTGGACGAAACCGTTCCAGACGATAGAGTCAAGGTCAAGTTAACTGGGGTTTCGGTGATTTATATTGCCACCTGGTCTCATGATTTCTTAACCAAGTTTGTGCCATTACTCCGTATCCAGAAGCTCAAATTATACTCCTGGACAATTAACAATTATCTTCAATTCAGTTACTTGAGCAAAATCGGAAAGTGCGCCAACTTGGTGGAATATGGTGTGATTTCAGATGATCCTCAATTGATGGCTAAATATAGACAAGAACAAGAGAAACAAGATGAATCAACCAGTGAACAACGTCCATTGTTGCTGCGTGAAAGTAAGGATTATTATGATGAAAATGGTGATTTGGGTATTGAATTAACTCTACAACAGAGAATTTTACATTGGTTGTTTTTGCAATTCAGTCTGTTTACAGGTAAAAGAGTTACCGTTGATGAACAACAGTTTGCAGCTCCAGTTGATGAAAATAAGATTAGACAAATGCAAAGTAGTCCAGTTGCCCAATGGATCTTCCAAACTTTGCAAAAGTATGGTATTTTTTAGATAATCCATATAACTTTTTTAGAGTAAAGAATGTACAACAATTTAGACACACATGTATATACTTATAGTATATGTCACGTGAAGGTTGCGCGTAGAATTCTTTTTTTTTTATTTATTTATTTATGTTTGAAATAAGAAACGGTTTTGAAATTTTTTTTGCCGACTATTTGTGCAATACACGACTGTGAAGTTCCATCTTAAATATAAATTAAATTCCAATCAGCGTATAAACTCACATACAAACAAACAAACAAAAAAGAAAAAAAAAAATATCAACACCAAGAACAATAAAGAAAAAAAAATTATACACCAGAAAAATTTTTTTAATTCCTTTTACTAAATCTTCAACAACAACAACAACTACTAGCTTCTACTATTTTCTGCTGATATCAAAAGTATCTTGTTATTATTATTATTATTTATATTAATTACTGCGAATTAATATGGTATTATATAAACGTAAACAAGTCAAAATAGTTCCTCCCCTGGATCTTCCCCAGGACTTGGATACACACGTGTGGTTTATACCTGAAACCAAAGAATGGTTTCTCGAATATAATGACTACATCAGAAGAATGGACTATTTGAAAACAAGAAACTTTGTCTGTGAGATCACTGGTAATTCATGTTTGACGTTTTTCGAAGCATTACAGAGTGAACAAGATGAGATTAAAGAAGTTGAGAAAAATTTCCCTGAAGCATTGCGAGAACACATTTTGAGATTTTTACAATTTAATCGAATTTCAAGATTGGACTTATTAGTCGATAAAGTATACCAAGTATTCAAGAATGATTATTTCCCGGGAGAAAATATCTATTTACGAGGCATCGATAATAAAGAACCAAGTGTGAAGCAAAGAGGTACCATTAGAGAGAAGGTGCAATATGGACAAGATCAACCTACGAAATATTTGGTGGTGAGAGCCAATGATAATCAACAAGCAATAGTTACTGGACACAATATATCAAGAGACAGAAACCATTTCACCAAATGGTTGATTAAAACATTTATTAAAATGACAATGTCTAGATCGTATAAGGTTGGTGCACCATGGGTAGTGAAGAGCAAATATGCCAAAAAGTATGGAATCCCTACTGTCTATCCAGATGATTTGAAACAGTTTGCCGAAACCACCCCAACGGGAGAGATCATCTTTATCCAGCCAAAAAAGAAACGTGGACCTCAGCCAAAGAGTGTCACAAATCCAGAAGAAGTCAAACCAAAGAAATCTGCCGTCAAGAAGGAACGACTATTGACACCATTAGCACCGGCACCACCACAAGACAAGCAACAACAATCACAAGAAAAAGAACAACAACCCAAACAAAAACAGCCAAAACAACCAAAACAACTGAAACCAAAGCAACTGAAGCAACAAAAACAAAAGGATCAACAACTACAAGATCAATCGCTGCAAGACAAGCAACTCCAAGATTCACAATCCGTACCGCCTAATGCAGCTTCAACCGCTACTCCAACCCCAGCTGTTAATATAATTCCATTCAAGAAAAAATTCCCCACTCATTATATCCCTGATGCAATCATGAAGGAATACGAAGAGGAAGAAGCCAAAGGAACGCCATCATCAGGATTATCACAATTCCAACCAACTAAGAAGAATATAGTGGATGATTTGACATTGAAATTTGATTTACAGAATTCTAAACCAATGCCCAATATTTTCACTGTTCCCAAGAATGCCAAATACTGGAATGAACAAATCATTGAAGAATTGAAAGATACTGACCCTGAAGAAGTACAAAGGTTACTGAAATATGGTCTATCGAGTATCCTGGAAGCTTTACAAACGTGGATTTTCATCAATATCTATCATAATGTGTTGAAGATTGATACTTTTACATTTGATGATTTTGTCTATGCCATGGGATGGAACTCTGACCAATTACAAGAAAATGGACAATGTGAATTGTTAGATGAAGTGTGGTGTGCTGTTTTGGGAGCAATTGTTTCTGCTGATGGTAACAGTGTGAAGAACGTTAAAAATGATTACGATATCGATGGATTAAATGTTGACATCCCTGAAGAACCAAAAGATGAAGAATCTGATGATGAGCTGGATGAAGTTAATGGTTCAAATAATGATGAATCTGAAGCTCAAAATGGAGATGACGATGATCATCGTGGCTCTGAAAGTGAACCGGAAATAAACCCATTGGAAATCGATGGCGACCAAAGTGAAAACGAGGAAAATGGTAAAAAAGAAGTCAAAAAGGAAGTCAAAAAAGAAGACGATAAAGATAAGGACATTAAAAAAGAAGATGGACAAGAGGACAATGAGGAAGAAAAGGAGGAAGAAAAGGAGGAAGAAAAGGAGGAAGAAAAGGAGGAAGAAGAAGAAGACAATGAACCTGAAGCTACACATAATGCATATGAAGTCATGAACCTAAGGGGTACTTCTTGGGATGAAAGATTGCGTAGACGTAACTTTAAGGATGGGAACTGGCAATGTATTTTGTTGGGTATCTTATCCTTGGTTGAACACGTACCAAGCTATAAACCAATAATTGAGAAAATCTACCATAAATTAGCACCGAAGGATAAACCAACAACAGCATTATCAGTAAGAAACCAATTCTATGAAGACTTAGATATCGACTTGAGATTTCAGGCATTAAGTATCTTGGTTGATTTGATATCATCAAGTAATATAGTGAGAAACAACATTGACGAATGTCTTGAGAATCTGACAACATTAAGAAGAAATAGATTAGACAATTTGAAAGAACAAAAGAGTCATATTGAAATTATACAAAAAGCACAATTGTATATTGATTCTGTTGTACCTGCACAACCTCCGGTACCAGCAACTACCCCACAACCATCTGAATCAGATCCATCACAACCAAAACAAGAATCTCAAGAACCACCAAAACATCCACAACCACAAGCTCAAGGTGCCAAGAAAGGTTTGAATTTAAGTAACCTTGAAATGACTGAACAGGAGAAAGCAATTGCTGAGACTAACCCTGAATTTGCACAACAATTTCAAGCTAGAAAAGAAGCCACAACCAAATTGATCGCCTTGAAAGAAGCAAAACGAGAAATTGAACAAAAATTATCTGAATTAGATTGTCAAAGAGTCAAATTGTTAGGTAAGGATAGATTGTACAATAGGTACTGGTGGTTTGAAAATAATGGTTTGCCAAACTTACATTCTCGCTCAAATGATGATGACGAAGATGATGACGACGAATCTGAAAAGAAAAAAGAAGATGATGAAGACAATGATGGTGATGAAGATGAAGACGAGGATAATGAAATTCTTGGTGAGACTTACTTAATGGGTAGGTTATGGGTACAAGGGCCAACCAATAACGATGTGTTTGTACATTTCAAATCCAATGTGGACGACACTATCAATTTCCTGAATTCATTGGATACTATTCGACTTCATAACGATGAAGAAATATTTGATCGCGAGAAATTAACTGATGAAAGTAGCAATAGCAACAGCAACAAGATCAAGAATATGAATTTTACCAAACTACCAGCAGACCTCAAATCCGTTGTGGAAGAAAATATTGCCCTTAAGGTCAAAGATAGCGAGATAGTCAATAAAGATGATGAAACAGTTATTGACAATGAAGGGTCATTGGTGGTGCCGCTTGAAAAGATCACAACTTTGCAACGTAAGACCATTGAAGAGTTCCCTGATCCAATTGTCAATGGATCATCTTGGAGATACTATGACAAACCAGAAGATATAACCAAGTTAATCTCATGGTTGAATCCTTGGGGTAAGAGAGAAAGTTTGTTGCGTAAAGAATTGACCAATGCTAAAGAAGCTATTATTTCAAATATGGAAGCTCGTAGAAAAGCATTATGGATCAACCTGACACCACCTGCAGAATTGGAAATTGAAGAGAAAATAAAGAAGTTAAATGAAAAACTTAAAAAACTTCAGGAACCTGAACCATCACCAGAATCACAGCTGCAACAACAAGAAGGACAAGAGAAAACAGCTGAAGAAGATGAAGATGTGGTCTTGTCAGGCTCAAGAAAAAGACCTAAACGTTCAACTGGTAATAGAAAACGTCAAAAAGTAACTAACGCCGAAGAAGCTTTAGAGTTTGGTGATGAGGATGATATTCATAAATTCGTGGAAGAGTTAGAAGAGGAATTGCTCGAAAAGAAAGAAGATCGTGAAGTCAATAGACTTGGTGAATGGGTCAATCAACGTGCTAGGGACTTGTTTGACAAATCATTATATGATGGTGGAGACAAACCAAAACTGAAATCAAAAAGTAAAAAGAAATAGACGTTTAGATCTGTACAAACAAACAAACAAATAAACAATACAAAGTGTAATTATTAATTTAGATACTTTTTTTTCAATGCCTTCTACGTTTTGTTCTATTAGCCATCTCTTGAATCCTTTCATCTCGTAGTCTTTTCTCATTCAATTGTTGCTGTTGACGTAATTCATTCCGACGTTTTATGTCTTCTCGTGCTTGTCTATCCGCAACATTAAGAGCTTCCGATAAATCTCCAAATTTCTCAATATTCATCTCAGCATCAACGTTCTCTCTACCAACCATTCTCTTATCCAAACCAATTGTAAACCCTTGGGAATTTTTCCAATTTGATACGGCTGCAGGTATGTCCCAATACTTTCTATCTTCTTTACTCAATCTTGTAGTATTTGTATCTTTCAAAATGGTTAAATCTTCGTCGACCACTCTGTCGTGTCTATTCTTTCGTAGTTTATGTGTTGGTGGTAACATAGGATCCACTTGGAATGTCTTTACTTGAATGATTTTTTCTTGCTCATCACCTTGGTTCGAATACATTATAGATGATTCTTGTGGTGTTTCCTCAGAAGGATTTAGGATTTTGTCAAATATAGCTTTAGTTTCATTTAGTAGTTCTTCATCAGGTTCTGGTTTAGGGAAATTGTGAACTAAATCTGGATATCGTTTCTTCAAGGGTATTGTTGTATCATATTTGGAGACCGATTCCTTTACCTTTGGTTTGGTGTTACTAGATGGAATGAAATGATATGATGGATCATACTCGGAATTCTTAGGCCGTGATAGTAGCGTGCTAAACATTATTGATGTAAATACTTGGATTGATGGCATCTTCCGTAAGCTAATCACACACTTTTTTTTTTGATGCGTTTGTTTAATTTTCTAGCAATGGGATATGTCGCACACATAAGAAATGTCGCGGGACATTTTTTTTAGAATTATTATAACTGGATTGTCTCTAAAAATTTCAAGTGAAAACGCAATGACAATGACATAGCCTAATATGCGCTAGTGTCATGTTATTATGTATGTTTTCAGCTAAATATGGGGGCAGAAGAAGCGCTTTTCTTGAAAGATGGTCTGATTTGACCGCATAGCATAGGTATGTTGGATACTAAGTGTTAATCAGTTGTCTTATTCAACAAGTTACATACAACTGTGATTATCATTATCAAGGACGGAGTTATGAAATTTATTATATTCTTGAATGGCAAGTAATCTCATTCAAGGGATGAAACAATCCTCTAAGCGGAGAAGGAAACAATGAATGATGAAGAAGATGATGGAGAAGAAGAAGAATTAGGAAATTTGATCATGCGCAACCCGCTTAGCCTTATTAAGGAAATTTTAATGATGCGCTTTACTTTTGTTTTTTGTTTTTCTTTTCGCAATCCATTCAGGGACGCATAAAGAAACGGGTTACCAACGCATCTTTATGGTCACGGAATTGACTCCTAGTTCATTATAAATAATCTATAGATTTCCGCTTCCGCTATTTTTAATTATTATTTGAGGTTATCAGCATCAAACAATTAACTATGTCTACTACTACTACACATTCATCACTTAAATTGAAACCCTCGTCGATAAGTACCCCGTACATATCAAAATTACGTCATTTAACAAATAAAGATGTCAAGAAAGCAGCTTCTACGTTATTGGAAGCATTTGCTGAAGACTCATTAGCCAAGTTGCTAGTATGTCATGTAAATGATCCAAGGGAACGAAAACTATGCGAATTGGCTCTTTATGAAGCTTATCTCAGACAACATATCGCCAAAGGGATTGTAATTGGCCAAGGTGAAACAGAAACTGGATTTGAAACCGTTTCGATTTGGTCACACCCAGAATCGGAACATGACGGTTTAGATTCGTATACCAATCTTATGGAAGCAGGATACGGTAAAGTTTGGAATGTATTTGGCGAAGAAGGAAGAAAGAAGGTGTTTTACGGCATGTTACCCTTATTGCATGATCTGTGTGACAGGATCGTAAATAGTGATTCGAGGTTTAAGAACAAAGGGGTATATACTTTGGTTTATGTTGGAAGCAATAAACAAGCACAAGGTAAAGGTAACGTGAGAAAATTATTTGACTACATGTTTAATAATTATATTGATATTGGAGATAAGCAAAATATCGCATACTTGGAAAGTAGTTCTCCAATGAATATCCCAATTTACAACAAGTTTGGTTTTCATGTTGTTGAAGATATAATGTTGGGTCTGAATTTCGATGGTGCCGTCGAAGGTAAAGATTACGCCGTTATGCATGTAATGATAAGAGATTCACATGGCCATGACTGGACTCAGGATGAAAATACCATCGAATCCAAGTTATAGGTGTTATCTAAATAGGTTTAGAAATATATTTATATATGTACAAGGGAGAAGAAAAACTATAAACATCAAGAAATTCTTACTCATCCATGGATAAGACACTTTGTTGAGATGGTAATTTCATACCAGCAAACTCTTCTTTGGTTTTTTGTATGATCAATTCTTCTTGTTGTTTCGATATTGGTTGGACAACTTGATCAGGAGGCACAAATTTGAATTTCCCAAATCCAAAAGCTCTATCAGTCATTTTGTTCAATACGTACAATTGTGATCTAACATAAACCAACAACGCTTCTACATGTCTCATATCAACATTCTCATTAGCGTTGAACACATTTCTCCACAAGGCAGATGCCAAGGTGATATCATCTGACATTAAACCTTCATCGTAACTCAATACACAACCCAATAATTGAGCATGATATTCTTTTAAATAATTCTCAATGGTTCTATTTGATTTGATACCTAATTCGGCAGACATTCTGATTTCCAAGTCGTTGAAAATACGATCCACCAATTTCTTCTGGTATTCTTTACCATATTTGAAAGGCATGGCTCTCATTCTGACCGATAATATCCAGTAATGTAATATAATGATTTGCACCTGTTGGGAAAAGGATTTAGGTAAATTTAAAGTTTCGTAATAGAATTTAGCGGTATCGCTCAATGGTTCATTTGGGTAAACCAATGCTTGCTTTTTACATTCAGCAAAATAGACCCCTCCAGCAACAGGACCACTTCTTGATTTGTCCATATCGATACCAAATGTAGAAACGACAAACTGTCCAATCTTTTCTTTCCAACCGGAAAGCTGTTCATGTTTATCTTCTTGTTCGGATAAAAATGGAGCCTTGGTTTTTGGTTGACGGGGTTCTTTCTTGTAGAAGTCTTGTTTTATGAATGGTAAATGGGATTCAGAAGCCAATTTTGATGGTGCTTCAATGGTTTCAGTATCAGTTTTGTATTTGTCCAATATGGAATTTTTTTGTTGGAAAGTCACCCTATTGGTAGTTGATATCAGCCTTATTGGCGTACATCTATATCTTGCAGAAGCTCTCAACATTTTTGTTTTTATTTCTGGGTTTAACCTTGTGAGTTGTATTAGTTATAGTTACTTCTTTATTGGTTTTTTTTTTATGTCAACGAGATATCCGATGGTTGCACTCCAAAAATTTTCCAATAGACAATCTTGTTAATTTTTTTTTTTTTGGGTGCTCTTATATTGTTTCACGGCACACGACCTGTGGAATTTTTTCAACGACTTATGGAGAGAGAGAAAGCTGAAGAAAATTTTTTGGGTTGATTTCGTTTCTCCAATATCGTATACAGACGAAGTGAACATAGACAACTAAGAGACGTACAGAATCATGAGTAACTCCATAGCTGACGCGTTTAAGAAGCTAAATGTGTCTACAAATTCCACTGCATCGGAGCATGACAAGATATTCAACGTATCCTACGAGTATTTATCCAAGGTGAAAAAGTTCAATGATTTAAAAGCAGCCAAGACTTGTCTTGTAGCTTTAATTAATATGGACAAGTACCATAAGGCTGACCAGGTCATTAAGAAATTAAACAAGTCGTTGATTAGTCCATTGATCCTTGAAATATCCTATGTTTACTACAAAATTGGTAAAATCAATGAATTGGTGAAATTATACGAATCAAATGAAAAATCACTGGAAGGTGTTTCTATTGGATTAACGCACATTTTGGCTCAATCTTACTATAAATTGGGAGACTACTCTAAAGCTTTGGAGTTATACCAACTGTTGATTAAAGATAATAAGTTTGACGACCAATTGGATTTAATAATCAATGAAAAGGCAATCATTTCGCAATTGAACTTCCAAACTGGTGGTAAAGTCGATTCCACGCATGCAATTCAAGCAAATAGTTATGACCTCTTGTTCAACGAGGCATTAATTGAGTTGTCCCAACAAAACTCTTTCAAGGCATTGGAACTGTTAGAAAAGGCTGCGAAAATCTGCCAACTGGAATTGAGTGGTGCAGACTTGGAATCGGAACTTTTACCTATACAATTAACTATGGCATACATTTACCAATTAACTAATGACCAAAACAAGAGTTTAGAAATTTTAGAATCCGTTGATGTTGAAAAAGTTAATGATCTTATGATAAAATTGATTGTGAAAAATAATTTGTATTCCCATAATAAGGAAGTAACTAATGCACATGCAACCGACAGAGACTTGGATTACCAACAGGTTTTACACAAATTGAGTCAGAAATTGACTGTTTTGCAATATGAAACTGTTTTGAAAAATAGCATGATGTTGAGATTCACCACAGGGACATTAAGTGAATCTCAGGTGAATGGTAAACTCGTAACTGAATTTAAAGACAAATTCCCAGGTGATGTATTGCCATTGAGTTATAAAATTTTGCTGAAACTCGACATTGATTATAAAGATTTACAGGATAGTTCGAAACTGACTATTTTGGGAAGAAAGTTAGTCAAATATCTTTCTACCACTACAGACGAAGAATCAAAAATCATTGCCACGTTATTATTAACATTCATCAACTCCAAATCCGGTTCATTTGATCAGAGTTTACCGGTATTGGAAAAATTAACTGAAGAAACTTTGACCTTACCAGTGGCATCTCCAGGATTAGTTGGTACTTTGATTGGAGTCTATGAACAAACCCACGCCACTAAGAAATTGACTGACTTGTTGGTCAAGATAATGGAAAAATTATTGTACACTCCACAAGATTTATTCAAAAATGTTAACTATTACAATTTTGCCAAGGTTATTGCATTCAAAGCATTGAACCAAGGTCGTGATTCTAATGCCCATCAATTATTTGAATATTTGTTTGAAGTGAATCCAAACGATCACTTGATTAATTCGATATTGACTCACTCTAACAAAGACTTGTTACCTTTGAATGAATTGACAAGTAAAAAATCTATTGAAGACATTGTGAGTGTTGACATTGATACATTAATTCCAACCAAAAAGACCAAACCAATCAAGAATATTATCAAGAAACAAAATAAAGTCACCAAGAAAAAGAAGAATCCTAAGTTTGGTCCAAGTAAAGTATTGAAGGATGAGAAAGATTTGACATTGGATGACGAAAGATGGTTACCTATGAAATTGAGATCCTATTATAAACCAACTAAAAAGGACAAGAAAAAGACAACTGGAGGACAGCAGGGATCTACTGAAACCAGCACACATAGTTCATCTCTGTCAAGTAACAAAAAGAAGAAGAAGAAAGGAAAGAAGTAGAGTAATTGTGTAATTTAAAAATTAATGTAAAACGTCATATAAATAAATTTTTTGGGAAACTCAACCCAAATGTAGATTGGTGAAGGAATAATGAACTTTCTCTCTATTGCTTGGTTGTTGTTTTTCACATATCCATAACGACAACCATGCATGGATATGCATCAAGATTTTGCAATATCTTCCTAAAAGATCGTATTCTTTCCCGCAAGATTAAAGATGGAAATGCTTGTCTCTTGTGAAGACAATAAATACCACAGTCCATAACCTTGTCCTCTATAATGTGTAAGTTATGTTATTTCTTCTGCAATAATAATGAACTTCCTATTGCTTGTTGCATTCGTGTCATGGTTCAGGTGTGTATCAACATCTACTATCTCCGCACCACTTACTGACCCATCAAGAGACGAGTTCTATACGCCATCTCCAGGATACGAACATACTGCTCCAGGAACTATCTTGAAGATCAGACCAACTCCACGGGCTGTACGAAACTTGATATTTTTCCATGTTCCTTTAAAGAATTCTTGGCAATTGTTGGTTAGATCTGAGGATTCATTGGGACAACCTAATGCTATTGTGACCACTGTCTTGGAACCAAAGAATTCCGATCCAGGAAAAATCTTGTCTTACCAGACATTTGAAGACTCAACTTCATTAGAATGTGCAACCAGTTACAGTTACCAAGTTGGGCTCCCACCGTCTGGTAATGTGGCTACACAATTTGAAATGAATTTTATCGTTCCTGCTTTAATCAATGGTTACTTTGTGGTTAGTCCCGATTATGAAGGTCCAAGAGGTGCATTCACAGCTGGTGGTCAGTCTGCACATGCTGTATTGGATTCGATTCGCGGTGTATTGCAATCAGGAAGTACAACTGGCATCTCTCCCTTGGCTAAAGTTGCCATGTGGGGATACTCAGGTGGTTCGTTAGCTAGTGGTTGGGCAGCAACTGAACAACCAGAATACGCACCTGAATTATCACTGAATTTGGTTGGTGCTGCCATGGGAGGTTTTGTAACAAATATAACTGCTGTTGCAGAATCATCCGATGAAACTGCATTTTCCGGTCTTATTCCACTAGCTCTCAACGGTTTAGCCAATGAGTTCCCCACAATCAGAAACATTCTTAACCAAGAAATCAACCCAGAAAAGAATGAAAGTTTTCAAAGTGGTGTTCAAAAATGTTTCCTACCGGCAATAGGTCATTTCAGAGGAAGAAACATCCTTGGTAGGGATAATGAAAGGGGAGCATATTTCCCTAATGGGTGGAACTTACTTGATCAGCCTGATTTTTTCACTCTTCTCGATAAGAATAATTTAATTTCTTCTAACGCAACTCCAAGAATTCCAATTTTTGTATACCATGGATCTCTTGACGCAGTTGTTCCTATTGAAGGTTCGCGTAAGATCTATAATAAATGGTGTGAACAAGGAATCCCATCCTTTGAATTTGCCGAATCAGTGACTACTGGACATTTCTTTGAGATGTTTAGTGGTGCCGTCGCTGCTTGGACTTGGTTGCAGAAACGACTTGATGGGGAATCTCCTTACCAAGGTTGCTTCCATACAAAGAGAATTACAAACTTGAGATATCAAGGTGCATCAAAGAGTGTAGTTGATTATTACGAAGGTTTGCTTAACGAAAGAAATATAACCCTAATTAGTGATTCTTTCCTCTCTGAGTAGGAGATAAATATATGACTCTATGATCTACGTCAAGGAAAGCAGTACTACTCTTTGTTCTCTCTTTCTTTCCTTTTTCTTGTTTATGGAAAGTTAGTAACATTGACTCTCTTTTTCGTAGATGTATGTTTATGCAAAATCATTTATTTGCAGTATCTTCCTAGATCTAATGATCGACCCTATTATTGCCAAATCTACCCAAAGCTATCCAAAATCAAATAAATACTACAGGATGCATCTGTCAAATGGTATGGAATGATAGATTATTTTGCTATACACCAACAATGAAATTATTTATCCTTCTTGCAATTTTTAATTGGTTACTGCCTATAGTAAGTACCAGTCCACCACTTGTTGATCCTTCAAAAGATGATTTCTATACTCCAACATATGGGTTTGAAGATACTGAACCAGGTACAATTTTGAAAATCCGTCCTACTCCAAATGCCATTCGTAACTTGATATTTTTCAATGTACATTTAAATAACTCATGGCAATTATTGGTTAGGTCGCAAGATTCATTTGGTAAACCCAACGCTATCGTGACGGCTATCTTAGAACCAATGAATTCAGATCCTACTAAGATTTTATCCTATCAAACTTTTGAAGATTCAACTACATTGAAATGTGCTACGAGCTATTCCTATCAAGTTGGAGCTCCTCCATTTGGAAATTTTGCTACACAGGCGGAAATGAGATTCCTTGTGCCTGCTTTGGAAAAAGGTTATTTTGTCATGAGCACAGATTATCAGGGCCCACGGAGTGCCTTTTTTGCTGGTATCCAAGCAGGACATGCAGTTATAAACTCTATTCGTGGAGTGTTGCACTCGGGTAGTGTAACTGGAATTTCACCCCTGGCTAAAGTAACCATGTGGGGGTATTCGGGTGGTGCTATAGCTTGTGGTTGGGCATCTGTTCTTCAACCTGAATTTGCACCAGAGTTGCAAGAGAATTTGATAGGTGCAGCCTTGGGTGGTTCTGTTACAAACATTACCTCAGTTATGGAAGCAAGTGACCGAACTATTGTTTCAGGTCTTGTTCCATTGGCACTTAATGGTTT
>JAKTVF010000009.1:0-122681 GCA_030557055.1 Candida tetrigidarum
ATGATCTACCAGTGTTGTTTCCTTATCCAAGGATATACCCTGAACAATATGCATATATGTGTGATATCAAAAAGACATTAGATGTGGGTGGCAATTGTATATTAGAGATGCCTTCCGGGACTGGGAAAACTATCTCGTTATTATCCTTAACTGTGGCCTATCAGATGCATTATCCAGAACATAGAAAAATCGTTTATTGTTCCCGTACGATGTCCGAAATTGAAAAAGCATTAATTGAATTGCATAAATTAATGGAATATAGAGCCAATGAACTTGGAGAAGTGGAAGATTTTAGAGGATTGGGGTTGACGAGTAGAAAGAATTTATGTTTACATCCAACTATATCTAAGGAAAGAAAAGGAGTGGTTGTTGATGAGAAATGTAGACGAATTACCAATGGTCAATTGAAAGCAAAAATTGAAAAAGGGATAGTTACAGAAGCAGATCAGTTACGTGATCCAGAAACTAATAGTTTATGTTCATTTCATGAAAAATTATATGAATATGAACCACATTATTTAATACCCCCTGGTGTTTATTCATTTGATGCATTGATAAAGTATTGTAAAGAAGAAGGAACGTGTCCTTATTTCACGGTGAGAAGAATGATCCCATATTGTAACATTATCATTTATTCATACCATTATTTATTAGATCCTAAGATCGCTGATCGTGTTTCCAAAGAGTTATCCAAAGATAGTATTATTATATTCGATGAAGCACATAATATCGATAATGTCTGTATTGAATCCTTATCACTAGATTTAACAGAAGATACCATGAAACGAGCCACGCGTGGGGCAAATAAATTAGGAGAAGCAATTGAAGAAATGAAGAGCCAAGATAGCGAGAAACTACAGAATGAATATGAACAATTGGTTGAAGGTTTAAGACAAGCGGAAATAGCACGAGATCAAGAATTATTCATGGCTAATCCGGTATTACCCCAAGATTTACTTGATGAAGCTATACCAGGGAATATTCGTAAAGGTGAGCATTTTATTGCATTTTTGAAACGATTCGTCGAGTATTTGAAGACCAGGATGAAGGTGTTGCATGTTATTAGTGAAACACCAACGAGTTTCTTACAACATTTAAAAGAGTTAACATATATTGAACGAAAACCATTGAGATTTTGTTCTGAACGGTTATCATTGTTAGTGAGGACATTGGAATTATCCGAGGTGGAAGATTTTAACGCGTTAAAAGATATTGCCACGTTTGCCACATTGGTGTCTACTTATGATACTGGGTTCCAGTTGATTTTAGAACCATACGAAACTGAAGGAAGTACTGTCCCTAATCCTATATTACATTTCACATGTTTGGACGCGTCAATTGCTATTAAACCAGTGTTTGAGAGATTCTCTTCCGTGATTATCACATCAGGTACTATTTCTCCTTTGGATATGTACCCTAAAATGATGAATTTCCAAACCGTGATACAACAATCATATGCCATGACATTAGCAAGACGATCTTTCCTACCAATGATAGTCACCAAGGGTTCAGATCAAGTTTCTATTTCATCACGTTTTGAAATCCGTAATGATCCATCAGTGGTTCGTAATTACGGGTCTTTGCTAGTAGAATTTGCCAAAATTACTCCTGATGGGATGGTGGTTTTCTTTCCTTCGTATCTTTATATGGAATCGATCATTTCTATGTGGCAAAATATGGGTGTTTTGGATGAAGTTTGGAAACATAAATTAATTCTTGTGGAAACTCCTGATGCTCAGGAAACATCATTAGCGTTAGAGACTTATAGAAAAGCTTGTTCTAATGGTAGAGGAGCAGTGTTGTTATCTGTTGCTCGTGGGAAAGTATCAGAAGGTATTGATTTTGACCATCATTATGGAAGAACAGTATTAATGATTGGTATTCCTTTCCAATATACCGAATCAAGGATATTGAAAGCCCGTCTAGAGTTTATGCGGGATCATTTCCAGATTAAAGAGAATGATTTCTTATCTTTCGATGCTATGAGACATGCTGCACAATGTTTAGGTAGAGTTTTACGAGGTAAAGACGATTATGGTATCATGGTGTTGGCCGATAGACGATTCTCCAGAAAGAAGAACCAATTGCCTAAATGGATAGCTCAAGCTTTAAATGATTCAGATACTAATTTATCTACGGATATGGCACTTGCTACGGGGAAGAAATTTTTAAGAAGTTTGGCACAACCAAGTAATCCTAAGGATCAAGAAGGTGTTTCAGTATGGAATATTGATCAATTGTTAGAATATCAGAAACAATTTAAGAAAGTTGAAGAAGTAGAAGAAGCTGATTTTATGGATCTCGATGAAGATGATTTAGATTTGTTGTAACACAGCCAAGCAAATAATATAACCTGTATACAAATACAAATTGCCGCGAATATATAAATTGATTTTGTAAACAAACCAGAAAAAAATTTACAATTACAAACACATTTGTTTACTTTCTTTATCAATTACCTTGTCTTCTCTTCATAACAATGGATGTTGTTCTTGAAATAGGTAAACATGATATCACAATAGGACTAATCAATGATCTAGATCCAATCATAATACCCATCTCATTCATCCCTAACAATAAACACCCAAAATACCTATCAGATCATTCATTAACACCCGATCAATACAGCTCGATAATTTCCCAACTTGATGAACCCCATCAATCAGAACTAGAACAGCATAATCAATCATTAGGCAAATGGATAGATATCGAAAGCATCTCACCGACGATATTACAGAAATTATTATATGATGCAATTGAATGCATCCCGGTTAATATCAAGCGTTGTTTTGTTGTGGATTATGGATACTCTCAAAGATTACTAACTTGTATATGTACATACTTGTTCCAATATCGTGTGAAATCAATCGTGTTTATCCCAGCGCCATTATTGTTTACCATAGGAAGTAATCGAAGAGATGCGTTGGTGGTTAATGAAGAAAGAGGGACTATTCATAAAGTTATTGATTTACGGATCATTGATGAATATGTTGATATCGAGAATGAATCCATTGACGCGATTATCAATAAGAGTGATATTGATATACGGAAAGTATTGAGGGAGAATATAGTGAATACAAATGACACGGTTGGTTGTTGGACAGCGTGTGCACTATATGTGGGGTCAAAAATTAATGCTAGCTGGGAAGAGATTACTAAAGATTATATATTGCAGTAAATATCTGATCTAAGTTTACTTCATTCTCAGCAAAATTTCTAGGGATGTAGTCGTGCTCGTCATTTCGTGCATCGTCGTGACCGTAGCCATCGCCATTATCATCTACATCGTCGGGTCCCACCAACACCCGCCACAGGTCCCTCCGGAAGAACCACGAAAACCACCCGGACTTACCACCACTGCTACGTCCCCCACTACTACCCCCACCACCACCAGCACTTTGGCTAGCTATCTCGTCGTCATCCTCTTCCATCTCATACTCTATAACCCTACACAAGACCTGTTCATCGGTGTTTTCAATTTTATCAGCAAGGGGGAAAGCTCTTGGTTTTGATGTTGATGTTGCAGTAGTAACTATTCCCAGCAAGTCTAATGGACCATCGACCAAAGGTTTAGTCATGTGTGGTTCGATTCTAACCGTCATTGTCGGGTAATTTGATTCTTCTAATAAACTAGGAAAATATAATGCTTCTTCCAACACAGGAGACGCTTCGTAGAATTCATCATTGCTTGAATTGCTAAATTCTCTATTAGCATCAATAGTAGTACGGATAATGCTATGGGATCTTTGGATTACATTGGGTGAGTTTTCATACACATTAGTATCAACTCTTGCAAATGGAACAGACGCTGGCGGTTGTAATTTATAAGGATATGATGATTCTCTATCCATGTTGACCAGTTATTTATTTACTTTTTACTTTTCTTTTTGTAACAACAGACCAATGTATTCTTGGAAATATTGGATATCACTTTCGTATTTGTCACAAATAGTTTTAGAATCTCTGATATTAGAAATCAAAGAATTAATCTTTGATTTAAGTTCAAGGATCTTATCAATCTTCTCTTGTTCAGTGAGATGTGATGTAGCTGATGATAATGAAGGTGATTGAGGATCAATTGATGACATGTGAGAAGGGAAGATTAGATAAATGAAAGTGGCGTTTAATTTGTTGTCTTAAAAAACAGAAAGAAAAACATAAACAAAAAGTTGTAAATTTTTTTTTGCATTTGTAATTGTTGTCTTTTTATATTTGGGCGTCAAAATTGTAATCATAATAGACGAGGAAGTCACGTTTTAGTCGTGTGCAGTTTACCTAATTCCACACATTTACTTCCGGACGGGTAAAGAGCAAAATCTCACTTACTGTCATTTCGGTCAGTGTTTTTTTTTTCCTGTTCATTCATTTTCCTTGAGAGAGAATTCCAGAGATTCCTGCATCAGGATTTTTTATTTTCTATATATAATTTAATTATTAATCAACTTATCTTCCAACAAGGAACTACAACAACAACAGATACAAATGTCTTGGGGAGGTTTTAAAAAGGCAATTAACCGTGCAGGTGCCTCAGTCACTGTTAAGAATGTCGATAAAGTCATGGATAAAGATTTCGATACTGAAGAAAGAAGATACAAAACATTGAAGACTGCCGGTCTTAGTTTACAGAAATCTGCTAAAGGATATTTAGATTCAATTAGACAGATCACTAACTCCCAAGTCACTATAGCTGAAATTGTTTCTAATTTATATGAAGAATCGAAACAAGGGGCAGGTAGTTCATATTCTACTGTTGGAACGTATTATTTACAATGTGTTCGAGAATTTGACGAAGAAACTGTCAAACAATTGGATGGTCCATTTAGAGAAACTGTATTGGATCCAATAGGTAAATTTGCCAATTATTTTACCGAAATTGATGAAGCTATTAAGAAAAGAGATCATAAGAAGACTGACTATGAACAATGTAAATCTAAAGTGAGAAGATTAATTGATAAACCAGCAAAAGATGCTGCCAAATTACCAAGGGCTGAAAAAGAATTATCTTTAGCTAAAGAAATATATGAAGAGTTGAATGAACAGTTGAAACAAGAATTGCCACAATTGATTGCATTAAGAGTTCCATTTTACGATCCGTCTTTTGAAGCATTGGTTAAGATCCAAATGAGATTTTGTACCGAAGGATATTCGAGATTGGCGCAAATACAACAATATTTGGAACCTTCAGCAAGAGATGATTATGCTAATGGTATATTGGATGGTAAGATTGATGATATGTTATTACAAATGCAAGGTTTAAGTATAACTTCATTAGCTAAGTAATTGAATATATAAATAATATGTAATTGATAATTAGTATTGTCTTCTATTTTGTGTGTGAGACAAATCTTGAGTATCACAATTGTTTCTCGTTCTTCCACAACCATTAGAACAATAAATAACAATTAGACTAACAGAAAACAAAAAACCCTCGATGAAAAAAAAAAAAAAAAAAAAAAATTAAAAAAACAAAAAACAAAAAAACCTCGAAAAAAAAAAAAAAAAAAAAAAAATTGCGTTGAGAGCGAAGGACTTTTTTTTAAGAATACCGTAACCACTAACAATGATGAAAAGATTGGTAATAGAGTATATAAGGTTCCTTCTCAGGCATCCTCCTATACTTATTGTTTTTCCCATACTCATAATCTTCACCTTATCATATAATGTCTTGTATGATTTCACAATAAAACAATTCAATTCCCTATTTCTATACGGAGTCGAGAAAATAACCCAATCACCAACAATATGCCAGGGCAAATATGTCACCAAACTTATACTCAAATCAGAGAATGTATTGGATCCACAGTATCTTGAGAAAGTTGAAGAAATGAAACACCATTTAAGTTCTTATTGTAATTGTATCATCACTCCAATACTTGGATTTGAACTGAAGAAATCGGTGATACGACATTTCAATGAAATGAATATCTTATTAGCATATTTATTCCTTGATAATATAACCTATACCAATCATTTCATTCAAGCGGCAAAAACATTAAAAATATATCTAATACATGATGGAAAAGTCCCCGTTGATGGTGGTATAACTGAACTTTCTCCAGATTTTATAAATTTTTTCAAAATTCAAGCGGGATTATCAAAAGTTAAATATTTTTTCCTTGTCAGTAATATCATTGCCTTTTTGGGTATAATGTCATGTATATTATATCTATATTTAATTCTTGCTAATAGTCATAAGGTTAAATCCAATTGTCGAGTTTTGTTTCGGTGGTTGGTTAATTTGTTTTTATCCGGGATGGCATCTTCAAATATAATAACGTTTTGGGAAGGTGCTGCCAGTTGGAATTTAATTGCTGAACCCCTGACAACGTTTATTAAAACGGCGTATTTCCTGATATTAATGGTGGCGGCGTCGTCTAATTTATTTGAAGCGTTGGAAATCCCCGGTTCAAATATTCATAAACGTTTATTACATTATTATACTGGGTTTTATGGTCTACCGAAAATAACCAAGCATTTAGTGGTAAACATATCTGTGATATGTGGGTTACTACTAGCATGTGTGTTTTTATTAAGATATTTTTTCAGTGGGGATTATTTGAATTTTATATTTTATCAATTGGTGGTGATTTATAAAGAGGTTATTGTGGCTCTTATTATTGAATATTTCATCGAATTGAGTTTTGTTGCCGCGATAATAGTTATTGACCTGAAACAGGAAACATTAAATTTGGAAGATAAAGAAGGGATAAATATCCTTTCGGCTAAATTATTAAAACATGATAGAAATTCATTAAGTTATAGATTTGGTTTGAAATTATTAACTATATCAACTAAAGGAAATCCATTAATTATTGCATTATCCGGGTTTTTAGTGATACTTGTGATATTAGCTCATTGGACAATAATCATGCCCAAGGGTTTGGATATCGTGATTGAAAATTCTAACACCTGTATTTATTATCTTGAATTTTCATTAATTGTACTTTTCATAATTGGGATCCTGGGATTATTTATACCGAAATATACCACTGAACCATTAGATTTCAAAGAAAATGTTAAACGGTTCAATAGTATTGATCTCACGGCAACCCTGGACATTTTAAGAATTGCTACTAATCCGAAAACATCACATCTTGTGACAACTTCATTAGATCATAAAGTTTTATATTGGTCTCCATTAGGTGATCTTGATCCTATAGAATTATCCTGTGATTTATGGCCGATTAATCATTTAGGTATAAATGATGATGGGAGATTAGTCATCGTGGTGAATTTCAAAAATGGAATCATTCGATGTTTTGATAGAAAAACCATGCAAATTAAATGGACCACGCAACAAGAAGAGTCATTCATGAACAAACCGAAAATATTAGAATCATTTTTCAGAAAACGTACCGTGCCGGGTTTTTTAGCCAGGAAAATGTTACGGAAAAGAAGAGGTAGTGATGCTTCATTATCATCCGTTAATTCTCTGGTGAATGCCAATTTCCCTCCACCTCCACCTCCAATTGAAATGAAATCACATAGTCAAGAACAAAGAGAACGGAAAGTTACTACTGTGCGTAAAGAAGAATACGTTATGGTTTTACAAACGGGTGAAATTATCGTGATTTCATGTGCTGATGGGAGTATTAAACGATATGATATTAAAGAACCTTTGATTAATGCCACCAAGATCCGAACCCCAAGAGTACCGGATAGAATTGTCTGTTTGACCAAAAAAGATGCGAAATTAATCGTGGTTAATATTGTTAATAATACTTTAAAATTTAAACAATTGACAATTAAAAAATCCACACCATCGAGTTCTCATGCCATGAATTTAAATCCTCCCTGTATTAAAGCCGTGGAAATTGTTGGGTTTGTCGTGAAAGTAGATGGATTAGAATGTCAAATAGTTGATGTCATCTCGGGGAATGTGGTGAAACTGTTTGTTATAGGAAGTATGAAACCAAACACTTTAAAAGTTTCGTATCCTCAACCTACCCATTGTCGATTTTGTGGAAGTGCCGCCATTAGTTCATTCAGTATCATGTATGAAAACGATGGTGGTGATGCCAATCAAGATCATGATGATGGTGACGAAGACCTGGAAAATATTATTGTGGTTCATACTTTTAGAGTTGATGAAATGAGAAAGGCAATTTGTTTAAGAGTTGAAAGAGATCCAAGAGAAATTAGATGTCTTGGGTTTTCAGCTGCTGATGAACAAGTTAATTGGTATTATAATGTTGTTGGATATGAAGTTACTTGCGTTAATCTGATAATAGGTATTACTGAAACTACCACCTCCTCCACCTCCTCCTCCTCATCATCGTCATCATCCTCCTACTCATTTACATCATCAGCAATGAACAAAACTTCAAAATCGATAGAATCATCAATTGGATTAACATCATTAAGAAACCGATCCATGAAATCACAAAGTCGAATAGTTAAAAACAAAGAATATCAATTAATGGTAGTTTCATTAGGAAGTGGAGATACAGACTATTATCAACTCAAACAACACCTTCAACAACAACACAATCATAATAACAAGGGACCTACGATCAATAAAGTATATAATCTTTGGCTGGTTTGTCAATATGGATACAAATCAGTGATTCTAAATTTAGGAAATCGATTAGAGATCATTTATTTCGGGAATAATAACTTGATTGAATACGTTGATGATAATTCCTTAAAATTTAACCTCCGATAAAATACAACAAGATAGACGTATTAGAGATACATCTAGAGAGAGAGAGAGATTGTATATAGTGCTCATTTACTATACTATAAATATTAATAAATTTAATTAATACACTATTTATTTATATATTACGATCTAAATTTGAGAATAATGTTGATAATACAAGGTGTGTATAATATATATATAATGAATAGTAAGATATATAGTTGTTTTTTTTTTTTGTTTTAAGATACATAATAAATACAGAATAGTAATTGTAATAAGGAGAAATAATCATACAGATTTCAAAAATGGGGAATCAAGAAGAAAATAATAACAACAATAAGAAAGAATAAAACAATAGGGATAGGTATCATTAGACTTCGTTTTTAATATGAGTCACAGTCAGGGATGAGGGAGTTGAAACAACAATTGCACTAGGAACAGGGATGTTAGCAGTTTTCTTAACCGGAGATCCTTCATTTAATTTCAATTGTTGGAAATGTAATTCATCTAAATCGGATCCAATATCACTTTCCATATCGGAATCAAATGGAAGTGAACCAGTGACATTATGTTGATAACCTGATACTAAATCATCGTGATTAGGACCAGAATTAATCGAGGGGTGTCTATGTGGGGGATAAGCATCTTTAGTCAAATGAGCTTCTTCTCCTAATGGAGAAGTACTGGTTGAAGTCACATCACTTTCATTAGGCGCGAAATCAGCAGTATTGGTGGTTAAATGATTAGGCATAGCTGATTTGGTTGTGGGACTGTTAGCTTCTGGTGATAATACTGTTGCTTCATGATTAGGTAACAATTTATAAGCATATTGAATTAAAAATTCCACCACGGATTGGGATAATGCATATTCTATAGGATCCAAATCATGACTTGGATGAGACAAGATTGATGGTTGGAAAATAGCCGCAAGGTTTCTTGAACTCATCAAGTTTTCCTTGGAATGGTTTTGTACCATGGCAAGTAAATCCAAAATGTAAAATAACAACTGTTTGGAAGCTACAGGTAATGCATTAACCAACAGTTTATATTCATCAATAGCAGAATGGATTTCATTGGTGAGTTTCTTGTAGTTTTTCGATTTCTTTTTGTTTCTAATATTGATCTCTTCTTCACTTAATTGTGCTTGAGGAGTTTGAGAAAAAATATTAGAAGATCCATCGGAGTTTTTCCGGGGCACATTATCACTATTTAGTCTTCCAACATTAGCTTCAGTTAATAATTGTGAAGAATCTAATAAATCAGGTGTGGAGTTGTTATTAATGTTATTTCCCTGGTCAGTGCTATTGCCATTACCATTGCTCATACCGTTGGTGTTACTAGTAGTAGGAGCAACCGCAGCATTATTAGTTGCGGCAGTAGCAGTAACAGAAGCAGCAGAATTGGCTGTAGGTGTAGTAGTAGTAGCAGCTGCTGGTGTAGTTCCTGCAGCATTACCACCATCCTTTAAAGAAGGTTTAGCAGGATTCTCTGCTTTATACTTCATATAACTAATAATTCTCTTTCGACTTCTTAATGGTTCACGGAATAATTCATACATTTCTAGTGGGATTAATGGTTCTGGTAAAGCATTTAAATATCTTCTCAACACAGATGCTGCATCATGTACAGTAAAACCATCCCAGTTTAATTTTTTACCAAAATTTGGTGGGGTATTAAATATGACTTGTAATTCTTTTATTCTTTTGGATGAACCTCCAACTCGGAAAATCCCTTCAACCATTAAACCATTTTTCTTCAAGTAAACACCACATTTAGCCACAACAATCGGTATTTGACCATAATTTAAGCCATCACCTTGTTCAGTAGCTAGTATGGATATTTTCGCCGAGGCTTCTTTTAAAGCTTGTTGTAATGGAACACCGAAGTATTTGGAATTTTCATCAAATTGAGAGTTTGTCTGTAAGAAAGAATCTCGATGTTGACGAACACTATTAGTTTCTGATTGGTTTAAGGAGTTTGATCTGACTCGACTGACATTATTGCCCGATCTAGTTCTCAGATTTAGCAACGGACGAAGGAAATCAGAACCGGTATTTGGAGATGCACTTAAATTGTTGTCAATAGAAGTTGTTTGCTGTTGCTGTCCTAGTTGATATTGGTGGAGATGAGGAGGTGGAGACAGGGGATGGTTATTGAATAAGGAGGAGGCTGAGCCCTGTGGTAGTGGGATGTTTTGAGGCTGTGAAGATCCATTATTATAATTCGTGTTGACCGTTAGACTCTTGGTGGGGGATTTACCTAAAGATTCGCTATCACTGATTTCATTAACTGAATCGCTAGATAGGAAATGATTTTTCTTTAAACTTTTAGCCCAACCAAATATGGAGCTCCTATTATTAGGAGAAGACGAGTGACTCATTTGATCTAATGTAACCAATAAATAAGATTGGTGGTAAATTAATAAACTTAAAGATCAAGAAAAAAAAAAGGGGGGGACTAATGTGGGATCTTTAATCGATGATCTGCGTTGCTTTTTTTTTTTGTTCTGTTTAGTTTGCTTTGTTTGGTGATTTCAACGATGGTAAAGGTGAGGTAAGATGAAGTAGTTTTGAAAAGAAAGAAAGTGAAGGTGGGTAGATTTGAAAAAGAAGAAGATTTGGAAAGTAGTTTGGTTTCTTTTTTAGTTAAAGTTGTCTAATGTTGAAAATGACAAAAAAGTGGCAAGGGTTAAATAATGAGTTGGCAAAAAAAAAATATGGGGAGGCAGTGTCTAAATATATATTCAGATGATGTATTACGTGTGGGATTGTGTTATTGTGTGAGTGAGTGTGAGTGTGAGTGTGAGTGTGAATGTGTGTATGTGGAGTGTATGAGAATGTGTGAGTATTTTTTTTCTTTTAGATTTTTTTTTTTTCTTTTTTTGACAACCTGCTGTGTTTAATTTATATTATTATTATTTGGAATTTCTGTTGCTGATTGTTTTTGGAGTGATAGGTAGAACGGTAGGGAGGTATCACAAACACCTTGATTTTGTGGGTACAGTCTGAGTTAAAGATGGATTTGTTATAAAAGTAACAAAAAAAATACACCTATGGGGGGAGGAAGTAGGAGGAGGGAGGCAGAAGGAGGAGGGAGGAATATTGGGTTGTATAAAAAGGTATTTAAATATAAAAAAAATAAAAAAGAAGAAAGTTACGTGAATTTTAAATTTTTTTTAATTTTTTTTTTTTTTATTCTTTTTTGGTTTCTTTTGTACTCTCTTTATTTTAGTAGACAACAATCTTACAACCATTTTACAACACACTACATACAAACAAAACCCCCCACCACCACTAACACCTCCACCACTAAAAAATAAAAAAAATAAAAAAAAATTTTTCTCTTTTTTTGGTTAAATTTGCTGTGTCTTAGTGTGCATGTAAGTAAATGATTAATTAAGTATTATGTGTCTATAAGTATGTCTTCTCTCTATAACCTTCTATTACAATTCATTTAATTATATCAAGGGTACTGTCTTATCTATCCCTATTTAAGGCGTGGGGTTGATTTTACCATCTGGATAATGTGGATGTAGACAAAGAAATTTTGGTACAATCGGTTTTGTTCTACGCCCACGAACAAACGAAAAAAAAAAAATAAAGAATTTTGTTCTAGACCCAATTCTCTTCTCATTCGTCTTCTCCTTGTTCTTCTGTTTAATGTGGAGAGAATAGTTTAATATTATTCGTATTATCTTCACTTCTGACTTTCTTGTTGTTCCCAACTTTAACTTATTATTTTATGTTTAAGCTTCTTATTGTTACTATTACTCCTATATACCTTACACGTCCCATCCCCCCTTCTCTCCCCTCCATATTGTGAAAAACGTTGGGTAAAGTTGTTTGTTCACTTGACCTCTGTTTCTGACGCCTCTAGATTTTCTTTTTAGCAAAAAATAAAAAAAGTACGGGTTTGTTAACATCACTTTCAAAATTTCAGTACAATTTAACCTAAAACAGATTTCTTGACCATTGTAGCAGGGTGCTTTTAGTTTAATATTCTTCTACAGTATCCTTTCTTGTTTAATCAACATTGCATAATGCGTATCTTTACATTGCTTTTCTAGTTGTTTGTTTGTTGTTGTTCTTGTTCTTGTTGTTGAGTTTTCATTTAAATGTTAAAAATAAAATTGCAAAAAATTATTAAAATATTCAAAATATTAAAATATTAAAATACTAAATTGTCATGTAAATCTTTTTAGCTACCCCCGCCTTTTTACATTACTTTACTTTACTACCATTACCTCTACCTGATATTATCCCACTTCGTTATTGATTAGAGAGATCAAGACCACTACACTAAATATTATAACTAGTGTCACCTAACTACAACTATCTTTAACCTTATAACGGGTAATAACCTTATAACCATATATTCCACAATACGCGTCTGGGTTAGGTTAGTCTAGATTTCAGGTTTGATTTATTTGGGCACCCCTTTTTTTTTTTCTCTTAGTCTTTCTCTCTTTGTTTGTGTGGCTATGGGTAGAATAACACTACCATCCTGCATGTACGTTGGCTTACTATTAATACAGAAATGTACAATTCTAAAATTAGAATCCTATTGATTCTATTGTTATTGTTATTGTCCATTGTTCATACTCTTCTCTTTTCTTTTGTTTTATTTGTGATTCAATGTCAAATGTAATGTAACCCATTTATTGCTATCCGTAGATTCAACAACCCATTAACAACAACCCCCCAATCAAAACGGTTGACAAGTAATGGAAGTTTCACTTGCTTCAACCCCCCAAGCTAAAAGAAGAAATATTTCTTATTCTAGGACTGTTGAGGAGAGAGACAGAGACATTCTATTGTTTTACCAAATATGTTTGTGTGTCTTGTGCTATGATAAACCTACCAAAGAGAGAAGTTGAATCCCCACTAATGATCATCTTATTCCAAAAAAACATTCACAAAACTAGTAGTCAGTTGATTTTCTTTCTTTTTGTTTTGTTTTGTTTTGTTGTGTATTGTTTTTTTTGCCACTTTTCCGTCTATGTATGTGTTATTTTTAACCCACTATGATGAAATTCGATCACAAACTATCCTATCCCCGTATATGTCAATCACCATATCAACCTAGTCATACAACCCCACAAACCAGGGGCGCTTTATCCCACACACCCACGGAAAGTACTACATTCCATACATAAATATAGGGCGTTCAATAAATAAATAATAAAAAAAATAACTTCAATACATATATTACTCACATTGGAATGTATATTTGGTGAGTGTTTCTCATCATCATTTTCATCCTAATATAATATTATAATGTGGGTGAACGCCTCGTCTTTTTTTTATTTTATTATTTTGACTTTCTCTCTCACACACACACTCTCTCTCTCGCCCACTCACCCTTTCATTATTCTTGAAAGAGTTAAATAAAAAAGATCTGCAATAAATTAAACCTAAATAAAATTGACTGGTTTTGTTTTGTTTTTACTCCCCGTAACCTTTAGTGTGTTTACACAATCAAGTTCTTTTCATACTCTGACATTTAAAATGAAACATTGAATTAAAAAAAGGCGGGTTGTTTTTTGTGTACTTCTCTAGTTTTTGGTTATCCCATTACCATTTCAAGAAGCCAACTACTACTATTCCTGTATGAATAAATAAAGATCTACGAATTTTGAAATGTGACAGATTCATCTCAAAAAAAAGAATTGATGTGATTTGGTTCTTCTATCATCTAGTAGTCCTATCAGATGATCTTATTCTCTATATATCTATATTATGTGCTTTATACATTTATTAATATTCTTTGTTTTATTTCTTGGTCCGTGAATCTAGACACATTTAGACGAAGGTAATAAAACAAAACGGAACAAGAAAAATAAAATAAATGACATCAAATGGAAGTAAAGGGAAACGGAAAAAGAATACAACTGAGAGGCGTGTACATTTGTAACATTCCTAAATTTAGATTTTACACGTTTCTCTGTTATTGTCTTACAAATTTTGTTCTAGACGGTCTTTCCTAATTGGGAAAAATTGTTCTTAATTTAGACATTATTACACAAAACACATTTCCTAAATATGAAATGACCATAAAAATAAATATACAAAATTTATACCGCAAAATTAGCAATCATAGATATACAATACATGACTAGGACAAACGAATTCTAACAAGTATGGATGGTATTTGACATCTCTAGATTAATACGGCAATGAATAAAACAGTGGAGAAAAATAACGCAATTGCATTGGTAGTTCTAGAAACACCAGCATTTGCAATTGCAACCACGTTAGCAGGGGTACTCGATACATGATCTCCATTAGTAGTAACTTGAGCAGCAGCAGCAGCAAAAGTAGTAGGTTGAGGAGTAGGTTGAGTAACAGTCATACTAATATATTCAACATCAGTTTCGATTTCCATAGCAGCTTGAGAAGCTTGACTAATGGCAATTTCACCAAACTTAATAGCATTAGATGAATGTTGACCATAAGCAGCACTTAATTGAACAGAAGCTGCAGATGATTGAATTTGGAGTAATGATTTTTGTTCAGAGATACAAGATTCTTGGATTTTGATTAATGAAGTTAATGTAACATAAGCATTTGACTCAATTGATTCAATTGATTTTAATTCAGATTCGTTGGTTGTTCTGGTTGTTCTGGTTGTTCTGGTTGATTTTTTAACAGATTCACAAGATTTTATTATAGAGATCATGTTGTTTTGTTCAGAAGATGCGGCAAGTTGTTGTGATTTAAGATATGATTGTTGGAGATTAGCTGAGGATTGGATATTTGCTGCTGATATTTGTTCACAATATTCAGTAATATATGTAGTGATTTGAATCGTTGTTGTGATGATTGTTGATCCTTTATCATCGGTATATGTTTCCGTGGCGGTGATTATACTTGGTAAGGCATCACTCTTAGAAATTGACTCCAATGTAGATTCTGGGAGTGTATCAGAAGTAGATTCTGATTCAACATTGAATTCAAGTATGGAACTACTTGAATCGGGTCCATTATATGGAATACCTGCAGAAAAGTAAACATCAAGAGCAACACCATCAGTTTCTAAAACCGAATCAATGAAATCATCAACCTCATCTCTCTTCCTAACCCATCCCTCTCCCTCTCCTTCTCTTTCATTATGAGATAAATGAACTTCGTGTAATTGGGCAAACTTATCTTGTAATAATCTAGCAGGTATACTAATAATCCTGCCACCATTACGAATGTTATTAGTATATCTAATACCACTAACACCGGCATAATAAAATTGAATGTTATAATTGTTAATTGAATTGAAATTGAACAATGGATCGAGGTTTGATGGGAGTTCGAAATCACATGTACCTGAATTGAGATCTACTTCTGATACGGGTGTATTGTTTATGTAACATGTTATTAAATTTGATGTGGATGTGGTGGATGTGGTGGAGTCTGGAGATGTGGGGGTTGATTGGATAGTGGGTTCTTCAATAGTAGATTGATTAGATGTAGGAGTATCACTAGATTCAGTATTGGTTTCAATAGATGATTCAGTTGAGATTGTAAAAGATTCAACTTCGGATGTGGTCCAAGTTTCGGATGAAGTCCAACTGTCGGATTTGGTCCAAGTGTCGGATGAGGTCCAAATTTCGGACGAGGGTTCAGCATCGGATGAGGTCCACGTCTCGGATGAGTTTTGAACTGCGGGTGAAGATTCAACTTCGGATGAGACATCTGTTTCGGAAGAAGATTCAACATCGGAAGTAGATTCAACATCGGAAGTAGATTCAACATCGGAAGAGGAGTCTGTTTCGGATAAGACTTCGGATGAAGGTTCCGTTTTCGATAATGTTTCTGGAGAAGCAGATGCAGGTTGAGTAATGTCTTCAGTTGATGTTTCTTCATCAATAGAAGTCCCTTCAGTAGAAGTAGAGTCGAATTCTGTACTGGTTTCAGTCGAGGTCTCCTCAACAGACGTCTCCTCAACAGACGTCTCCTCAACAGAGGTACTCTCCTCAGTAGGAATAGCAGTAGCAGCATAATCTAAACTTGACTTCACACTAGCAGGTGGCATCCAATAAGGTTCCCAAACTCCAGCCACAGAACAAATAGAAGTAGCCAAACTAGTAGCACTTACAACATCACCTTGTTTACAACTTTCCGCAATACATTTCCCAATCGCACCAGCAAATTGTGGCATGATACATAAACATCCAGTATCCCAATATGGACATGGCGTCATGCCCGTGTCTTGAAATAAACATGGTTTGGCACATTCCGGGTATTGATCGTAGATCCGATCGGCAAATCCATTAATTGAGGCGGTTTTGACTACTGATGGATATTGAGTATATGGGTTATCTCCTACTTCTTCAGTCGTTGTTGTAGGTGCTGGTGGTGCAGTGGTGATGATGGTATCTTCTGATGATTCAGCATTGATAATTGCTGCAAAAGTAAGGGTGAGCACGAAGGATAACTTCATTGTTGTTAATTCACGCTTATTAGCTCTTGCTAAACCAAAATTATGATGGTCGTCAATATTTGAAGGAATCTCTATTCATATTATATCTTGATTGAATTTCCTGGGTTATTGCAAACCCAATTCCGAAGAATTAGTTGGAGTGTTAGATTTTATCCAATCATGATTACCTTTCACGATCCTCAAGAAATAAGATAGAAGGGTTAGTATAATTAACTTCAAATATACGATAAATCCATCTCATCATCTTACTAAACAGTTTCTTCTGAGTGTATTGTACATATGTGGATTATCTAACACAGAACTGATATTCCGAGAAGTTTCGTGATCACTTTTCATGATTGGTTTTTGCTTCTAACCAATCGGGATCTTGGAACACTTCATCACATACAGTAAGCAGAAACTGCATGTTCTCCGATGCCGAGACAAAATAACTATCGGACATTCATGCTAAGAAAAATTTTTTTTTGGTTTGTAGTTTGGTTAATACCACGGTGATATCGCGGTGATATTGCGGTGATATCGCAAAACTTCTTATATTTCGGGAAAGTCAAGGCTGATACTATGCATAAGTAGTCTATTGACGACAATACTACTGTCAAAACCATGTGATCCATTGTTTCAGAATAGGGATAAATCAATTCCTAATTAGTAACTGTGAGGTTGGTCATGCTGAGGTAAAGCCGATCTATTGTTTATTAATTGGTACTCACATTGCAGAAAGAGGATGCAATATACTAGCAAGTACCGCTGGTCACTTTCAATGAGATAATTCATTTACTACTACTCATAGTTAGTTGGACAAACTCAGTAAATATGTTTTAACATCAGAGTATTTTCATGTAAATTTTGCACAAATCTTTCAGTAAACTGCATTACTTCATTAAAACTTGATTTTCATTCTTGTGCCATCACACCCGAATCCCATCTAATACCTATATATAGTCTCACCATCCATCTACTACACCATCTATTTTACCACACTCAGTAGATGAACTCCATAATAACTGATAACAAAAATCCTGCACATAACACATCTTCACATACTCACAAAGGAGAAGCGATAATTTAATTTTTTTTTGATTAATTTTTTTTTTGTACAGAGATGAGATAGATTTCTTTAAACCCACTAAACCTTTTCTATTATCAGTAACATCACCAACATATATACATAATGGCCGGAAGAAATGCTATAAATAAACCAAAGCTTAAGATGCATGCACACAGTCATGCCAAATCATTAGGAAGAAAAAGAGCAGCTCGTAGAACAATAGCTACAAGATCATCTACTTCAAGATATGCATCTAAAGGAAGTGTTGCACCAAAACCAACAGAATCTCAAGCCGTTGCTTTATATACTGGTGATGCACCAGGTCCTTCTTCAATTATGACAACTACTACTTTATCTAATAAGAGAGCTAAGAAAATCGCCAGAAATCAGAAATATATGGCTGCTAATAAAGCTGCTGCCGCCGCTGCTGCTGCTGCTGAATCTGGATCTGCATCTACGGAATCCATGGATGTTGATGCCAACTTAACTGAAGAACAAAAACAAACTAAATTAGATCAAGTCAAGAAAGCTTTATGGAGTGTCATAGAGAACCATACTAAGTCTGGATACCCCGTTGTGGCAGACGCAGAAGGAACTACCTTGGGTATACAGTCATTCTAAGAGCACTTTATCTATATCGCATAGTAGTATTATACGTTATTGGTTATATTATATTTCTTATGTAAGTTCTATTTTTCTCTCTCTCTAGGATGATCTAGTTTTAATTGCATCAGCAACAGTTTGTTTCAAAAGTTGAACAACTGGTTTCGGATCTTCCGGTTTGAATACAGAAGTACCTGCAACAATAACATTCGCACCAGCATCAGCAGCAGGTTGGATAGTATCTTTACCCAATCCACCATCAACTTGAACATCCAAATGTGGGTATTTTTGTCTTAATTTCTCAACTTTTGGCATCATATCAGCCATGAATTTTTGACCACCGAACCCTGGTTCAACAGTCATAATTAAAACCATATCTAAATCATCCACATAAGGGTAAACTTCTTCAACTGGAGTTTTTGGTTTAATGGCCATAGCAGCTTTTAAACCATGTTGTTTAATTTTCTTAATAACTGCAGCTGGATCTTTAGTTGCTTCGAAATGAAAAGTATATGAATCACCACCAGATTTAGCAATTTCTTCAATCCATTCATCTGGTTCAGAAACCATCATATGACAATCAAATACAATTGGTTTGTCTCCATCACGAGGGAATTGTTTTCTTAAACTTTCAATGATTGGTGGTCCTAAGGAAATGTTGGGAACAAAATGTCCGTCCATGACATCTAAATGTAACCATTCAACATCTCCGGTGTCAACGACTTTTTTACAATTGCAGCCCAAATTGGCAAAGTCGGCAGCTAAGATGGAAGGAGCAATAATTGGTTTAACCATTGTTGGTAAATAGGAATTGTGTTTGATAATAAGGAGTAGGATCAGGAGAGTGGGAGTGGGTGAGCGTGGAGGAATTTTTGTCCTTTTATTTTTTTTTTTTTTTGGTTGCCTTTCCAAGAATTGATTATTCTCCGATTACTAAGATTACAGTGATATAGCAAAATTATAGATTCTTTAAAGTTCTATGCATTTAAGGAAATTCGTCTAAAGTATACACACTTTGATAAATATCAGAGATAGTTCTAATCAACTGTCGTTGAACAGGACTAATTTCAGTACCACCATGTATCTAGTCGATTACTTTTTATTCCCGTTCTGTCAGAAATAATACGTTTTGGTGGAATTCAAATGAACCGACGAGAACTTTAGGAGAGAGAGATTTTAAAAAAACAAAAATTCGAAAAATTTAACAACACCGACACAATTTCTCTAGTATCACTCACAAGACCAACAATGTCAGATTTACCACCACCTCCGCCACCGCCATCAACATTACCACCACCAGCAGCATCCACTCCTACAACGACAAACAGCAACTCAACTGAAGGAGCGTCATATTCGGAACAGATCTTAGAATCGGCAAGAAGAAACAATACGGAATTATTGCTAACTATAAAAGTTGAGTTGAATAATGATCCTATCAAATTATCAGAACTAATCAACACCACCAGAGAAGTGATAACCAATAATACCCCATTACATATAGCCTGTCAATTTGGACATTGGGAATTTATAGACATTGTGTTGGATATAGAAGGTGTTGAGATTGATCCTCAAAATAGACACGGTGACACTCCATTACATTTGGCTGTTAAATATACTAATGATGGAGAAGAAGAACATGGATATTTCATTATTGATAACTTATTAGATGCTGGTTCCGATCCAAGAATTAAAGATAATTCTAATCTTAAACCAAAGGATTACGTGGATAAAAATCATGAAAAATTACTCGAATTGTTGGAAAGTGCAGAATATGCCATATCTATGGAACCCACCGAGGCGGAGCAATTGGCTGAATTTGAAAATGAAAAAGCCGGTAATGAAGAAGAAGATACCGGTTCTGCATCCGATTCTGATTAATGCAGATTTATTTATAACTATACCATTATAAAAAAAATACTTGTATGTCTTTTGACTTGTATAGACTCTATAGGTTGAAATTATCATCACTTGTGCAAACCCAATTTTGTAATTTTTCTCGTCCTTGATTTTTCAAAGACATGTGTCGTGTTTGTGACTGTTTAAATGTGGAGTAATCAGGGGACTCAACGTTCTTAATCGTCTTGAGTTTTTGCATCATGTTCTGGTTACATATAATACTTTCACCACCTGCCTTGGGCGGTTTATTTTTCACATACGATCCATTTTTCACACCATTATTTAACACTTGAATTACGTTTGTGGGAACAAGGTATAATAACGATAATGGAGATGGAGACTTGTTATCATCTTTCTCAAATTCATACTTGTCGTAATCATAAGTCAAAAGGGTTAGGTGATGCACTCCAGGTAAGTCAAATCTTTCCCTAAAACATCGATTGAAATCTTCATCTGAAATATTCTTTGTTACCAAGTAGTCAAGATATATAGGTTCTCCAAATATACTCGAAGTAACTGTATTACAAACCCCAGTCAATTGCTTCAAACATAACTTATCTGAACATGATTTGGATAGACTTAAAAGACTATCAGATCTTCCTGGTTTGGTTCGGACAATCCCTAGCTCGCCAAAATTATTCCTTCCTCTATTTAACTTTTGTTTCTTTCTTTGAGGCATTTCCCAAGGATCATTATCTTCTTTCAGGGATGCTATATGATTCATGGAAACATCACCACACGGTGGTTCACTAACGAAAAGTGCCAACTTTACATAGTTTCGAAGTTTGCATTCTTCTACCAATGGACAATTTTTCTCAAGAAGATAGTTATTGAATAATCGAAGAGATAATATCTCTGCATGCATATCATGCACTATCAAACCTTGGGAATAGGATCTAACTTTATCCGGTAGTGTTTTAACTCCAGTGGTCAATGTAATGACTTGGATTTCGGAGTCATCGAAAATCGCAACCATACTTGCCAACACTGTCCATTCTTGCACCCCATTTGATCTCGTTACTGGTTTCCCTGATTTGATATTCAAGGAATTGAACGTATCAATTACTTTCTTTGCAATCTTATTACCCAAGTCATTATTATTCATTATTCATTATTAGATGCAAGTAACTATAGAGAATGTGTATTGAATTTTTCTTTGTATTTCTTTTTTTTTCCTGTCGTAGGATGACAACTCACTAACAAACTCACTAACTAACTAACTAACTACCTCTTACTTCTATTCCTGCTAACTAATCCCCCAATTACACCAAGTCCAATAGCAACTACACCTGTGACGAGTCCAAGACCAATCAACCCTTCTTTAGTTATCTTATCCTCGATATTTTCCAATAATGTCTTGGCTTGTTGGTTTTCTGGTTCGATTGCTAATAACGCCTCCACATATCTCTTTGCATTGGTATAATCCCCGATCTTGAAAGATCCCAAACTAAGATAGTATAACACTTCTCTTCTCATATCTTTTTCACTCTTGTATAATTCAGTAAGGATTTGGACACCATATTCTTGTTGTTTACGATTGCCTGATTTAATCAACCCCCAGGAATAATTGAATCTTGTTTGCGGTGTTGGGTTTGGTTCTTCTGCTTTGAGTTGGTCTTTTAGAACTCGAAGCTGTTCTTGTGTGAGTGGTTGTTTCAACTCTTCTAATGCTGGATATACTGTACTGTTAAACATTGATTACTGTAGATGTGATTGTTATAGATGGTGGCAACTGAAAACGAAATAAAAGGGATCTTTGTACTAATTTTTTTTTTTTTTTTGTATCTTGTTGCCATTGTGATTGTGCGAATTATATACTAGCTACATAACATTAACCAGAATAGAACGATAAAATAATAAGGTTATAAATTACTATTATTATTATTCTATAAAAAACTACGTGCGATGTTACGCAGAAAATCTTTCTTCAGCACCAGCCCAATTAATAACATTCCAGATAGCTTTGAAATAATCAAGTTTGACATTCTGGTACTGTAAGTAGTAAGCATGTTCCCAAGCATCAATTCCAATCAAAGGAACCAAATAAGGTTCAGTAATGGTATCTTGATTAGCCGTGGTGACAACATCCAATTGACCACCATTTTGGTTATTCTTGACAATGAAAGCCCATCCAGAACCTTGGATACCTGCCAATTTGGCATTGGTGATATCAATAAGGTTTTGCACTGAACCATACTGCTTGACAATTTGTTTACCTAATGGAGAATCAGCATCTGGGTGTTTACCACCGCCGTTTTTAACTGGTGCTAAACTTTTCCAAAACAAAGTGTGGTTAGTGTGACCACCACCATGGAATTTGATGTTTTGTTGAATGGCAACAACCGATTTGACATCATTCTTGGCTTCAGCCACAGTCAATGCGTCAATTGCAGCATTGTAACCATTGACATAAGTAACATGGTGCTATTCATTGGTTAGTATTTGGAATGTTCATCACTGTTGGTATATTTTCGTTTCAAATACGTACCTTGTTAATGTGTAAATCATTAATTTCTTTGGAAATGTATGGTTCTAATTCATCAACTTTCCAGTCGATCTTTGGTAAAGTAATCTTTTCTCTTGGAGACATTGTAGGTGTTTATATGGTTGTTAGAATAAAAAAAAGGGATGTGAACAAAATAAAAGAGAAAAAAAAATAAGGGGTGGAATGTGGGTATTTATACTATTTTACTGTGGTTCTATTGTGGAGAGGAATTGAAGGGGGTATTCTGTGTATGTGATTTGGTCGACCCACAGTAAGCGGATTTTGTGACTGACAAGATCAAGCTGCCCCAGTGATATCGCCCGTCAATTGTGTCTAGTCCGTCAAACCAGCAATTCTTCTTCTATTTTACCTTGCTTACTAATAGCTTGAACTCTGATTTCATTTCATCTATCTCCATTTTTGTATTGTTGTTGGAGAAAGGAAATTTTATAATTTTGTAACTTTAATGGTTACCGAGTTAAGACACTGAAAAATTGCTCATGTTTTTGTATGTATCTGTTTGTTTGTGAGTGTGAGTGTGCGTGTGGATTTTTTTTTTTGCAGCTTTATCATACATCCACAAAAAATAGCGCCACAGCTAGAGAGAAAAACCAAAGGGATATCCACCACAATGACAAGACAAAAAAAGAGTGGTTCACATAGATTAGTTATGTACGATTGTATACATTTACGAATTATATGATTCGTTATAGAAATAAATATCTGGAGCATCTTTAACCCAAGTATATTTTTGAGTTTCATATTCAATTTCATCACCGAACTTACCGAGACCACAACTCATCACAGCAAGTGTATTGAAAGATTTCTGTTCTGGGAAATGCATACTGGCAATATGTGATTCAAGAAGTTCACCAACATTCATATTCTCGGAGTATATAAACTTAATTGAGGAATTATTAATAGATGAATTTCCAATAGATATGGAATCACTGTAGACTGAAACCATTTCTGATTTTTTGTTAGAAATGGATTGCGATAGTTGGTATTTCACATCTTCTAATTCAACATCACCGTTTTTAACAAACACATGAAGATCTAGTTTACCTGAATTGATAAAAGGCAATAATTTCTTGATCAAAAATTCATACCATAAAACATCCGAGGATTTTTTCACTGACCAGTAGACTCTTAAAAATGGATGGGCAGGTCTTCCCAAATAATCTTTTAGCACTTCTTTCTTTTCAATAGTTTGTAATAAATCCAAACATAATGGTAAAATAAACGATGCTCCACAGTCATGAGCGAAAAAAGCTACTGAATCAAAAGTAATCAATGGTTGGTATTTCCCCACCGATGGTCCACGGAAACTAGCTTTCAATGCAACTGTGCTTAGACTGGAAGGTCTCTGGTGTTCGGGTAAATCTTGATCAATGCCTTTATCAAGTTGTTGGTCTCTAATAAGTTTGACGTGTTCATACAATTTTTTGGTAAAACCATTTCTTTTCTTAATAATCAAAGTTATATTACCACTACTTGGTAAACTGGCAACGGCAAATGGATGATGTTGGAAAAAATCGACTTTTCTAACATTCAAATAAACATGCAGCCCCGCGCTCCAGGTACCATATTTGAATAAAAACAACCTATACCAAGGATTTGGATTGGTTTTGGCTACTTTAACAGGGATTGTGGCTCTAATGGTATCGTCATCAAGGATCTCAAATTCAGCAAAACCTTTGGTAGGGGATTTTCTATAGTGCACAATTTCATAAATTCTTCCAAACACTTTATCGGCAACAAGCAAATGAATGGCAATGATAAGCATCGCTTTGGTTTTGTCATTATGAAGGAAAGCCATCAACAACATAATAAATGAATGCACACGATGGTTGACCAGGAAGAAATCAAACGCATATTTCCGAATGAAGGCGACATTAGAGAACGTTAAAAACACAAAGCAAACGTAGCCAATGATACCATAAACGTATTTGGGATATTTTGGAGCGAGGTCATAACTTGGACGAGCCCAGTAGTATCCCACAATACCAACATGTGCTGTGATCAACAGGAATGATAATATCGAAAGCCACGTGTGGAAGTATACCGCTCTTTCGTAAGTCAATCCAGTAAGAGCAGTGATGAAATCACCCTTGGTTGCAGCTAAAAACAATGCTGGCATTTGACCCAATCCGATTCTTGCACAACGTTTACCAATAATGAATATCTTTGGTTTATAGTCGAGGTCTTGAGTTTCTATATAACATAACTTCCCATTGAGTAGTATAAAACAGATGGTTAATGCTAACAAACTTGGTTTGAAATAGAACGTTTTCTTGCCCACACGTAATGACGTGGTAGTATTGAGTGTCTCCCAAGCATCAACGAGAACAAAATATGGTTTGAAACGATTAGTTTTGACGTATCGCTTACTTCTGAAGAATCTTGGTAGCCAGTAGAAAACAATCCCGTTAGCCACAAATATAACCAAACTGAACGCACATGCAATCCATTGGTATTTTTTGTTTCTATCCAGTTCTAAATGCTCCTGAATTGTAACGTCTAAAGACATGATTGATCTTGTAGATATGACATACTAAAAGAGAAAATATAAAAAAAGTATAAATAACAACGAAATGGTTGAAAAATATTTATCGATATATACCACGTTACACTAGAATGCCGAGAAATAAAAACGATCTTTCTTTCCTCCTCCCTTCCCCTTTTTCCTCCTTCGCCATTATCGGTGTACAGCCTGTTTTTAAAGATTTTTTTTATCAAATGTATGAAACGAGTATGTGCAAAAAAAAACAACGAATTACATTCTGTTTACTGTTTTTGGATTTACATTGCCGTTCGCGACTCAACTTACTGCAAATCATTATTTGTTGTTATTGTCCTTTTTTTTTGACAGACCGTGTTTATTGATAGGCGTAGGATAGTATAAAACAGTGAATAGTTCTTCTCCTTAAAGTCAGCTTCTAAACTTATACTTTCCTTGTAGAAAGATGAACATCAAAAAAAGATTATACTTGTCCGATATCGCCGTTATTAATATAAACCAAGAAAAAAAATAACACGAGAGCAATATAAACTGAGGCTAGGGGTTTTTTTTTTCTTTCGGATACTGGAACCTGGACCATGTTTCTACCATTATATAATCAATCATTATATACATTCAAGAAGGTAGTTAAAGCATGTTATCCCATCAACATTTCACTCCCATTAGTCATCATCACCTGACTAAAGTATGGTTTTGAAAGTTCAAACAATGAGCTTTGTTTCTCTTTCGGTGCGAGAACCGAGGTTTCTCTTCACACGGACATACCGCTAATATCACTCATTGACAAAGAACTAAAAATTCTTGTTCGCTTTTTTTGTTTAGGGTTTATCTTTCCTTGATAGTGATTGGCTATTTCGTTCTTGTTTGTACTCCCATCACGTGAGGAAATTCGGATGATGCTATTTCTTCATACCAAGAGCAAATTATAAGTTCTAAGAACGAGGATACTTACCAAAAGACTCTACTCTACACTCTAGAAATTTGTTTTTGAATTTAATCGATATCGGATATATATCGTGATGCTTATGATAATCAATGAGTATTCTTTATCTCTGATAATTCCGGTATGAAATATATTTTTAATTTAGACACATTCCGGTATTTATAATAGTGAAAAAAACCCCATGGTATTGCGCTATTTTACGTTGGCTATTTCACCTAGACATTCGCTATGTTGTACTGAAGGGTTTGAAATTTTTTCAGAGGAAACAAGTAAAAATTCTTCACAAACTATCACAGAGTCACCACCATCACAGAAAAAAAAAAACAAACAGTTCTTGATAACTCCCACCAACTGTTTAATGGTTGCATAAGGTTCCTGATTATTGTCCCCCGGATCGACAAAGTAATTCGTATTAATATTCTGACGGATTCTGATATACTTTTAATTATCGACATATTGTGTGACACAAAATCTACATTCTCACTTTTCGGGAAATTTACCCGAACATGAAAAGCAAATAATAAAAAAAAAGAAACAAAAAGAAATGAAAAAAGAAATTCTCAAAACCTTAAATGTATATTCTCATTTTGTAACCATTTTTGATGTAACAATTAACAAGCTTTATTGGATTGGAATTTATTACATGATTTAGACTAAAATTAATTCTGTGTTTTCAAATGTGTTGTTATATTTTCCCTCTTTTTTGGTTTAAACTTATAAATGGATGATGGTTGGCTCCAAGTTCCCCCCTATTTGAGTTTTTTTTTTCTTTGATACCATTTTCTAGTTCTTAATCATCTTTCCTTTTTTTACTTACTTTTCTTAATATTCACCACCCTATTCCCCAAACAATACTACAACAATGCCCAAAAAACCAGCGTTGATTAATAAGTTTTACTCCATTTCATCCCTTCCGGGTTCAGGTTCAGGTGCAGGTTCAACCTCATCGTTATCACCTTTCAAGAAAACTACCACTACTCCTATTGTGGAAAATATCGCTACTTTTGGTACTCCTCCATCACTTTCAATTCACAACCAATCCAGCCCTAGTCTCTTCAAAGCTCCTACCCAAACATCACCATTAGAAACCAAAAGATATAATAATGCTAAATGTGCCTATTGTCAAGATTTGCTAAGTATGACTTTGCCGGGTGAAGTTATTGTGCTGTTGGAATGTGAACACATGTGTCACAAGAATTGTTTGATATTGATGAATTCCGAAGGGTCTGGGTCTGCCGTCTGTGGAGAATGTTATTCACCTGCAAAGAGCATAAAAGAAGATGTCACTCCTGAAGTCACTCCAAATTCAAGTGTTGATAGTTTTTCTAGTGTACCAAAGTTTGAAGACCATATGGTGAAACCATCGTTATCTTCTGCACCAGAATTAGCAACAATTGTCACTCCCAAAAAGGCTCCATTTACACCAGTAGAACAAATCAGATCTACATTTGGTATTAACAACCAGTTGGAAACACCGCCATTATCTATCCGCAAAAAAGAAGAACTAGACATCTATAAACCACGTGCACTTTGTATCAGTGATATTGCAGAGGTCAATCTTGGTCCACAAAGCGAAGTCTCCTACGTTCTTAACATTAAATCACCACAGGCATTTAATACCAATAACAAGCCAAGTATTCAAGATATGAAACTCAAACAAGAGATTGAAGATTATATCAAGTCGGCTCTTGAAATCTCACTGGATGTGAGAAAATTGGTGATGTTTGATAGGTTGGAAATTAGTGTCAATGGTGAAACTTGGGATACGGCAGTTGCTTATTTGTTCGAAAATTATTTGTTACTTTACGATGATGAAACGTTGATTGGTATGATATCAGTCGCTCTGGATATTAGTAGCATGGATTTAACTAGCTCCAAATATCTTGTCTTAAACCTTGCCAAAGAATCACTCCCAGAATTACATTTGCGATGCTCACATGAGATTGTCATTGTCAAATGGGAAGCCATATTATCTAGATTAATGACAAAGGAATTACAATCATCCAATATTTATCAATTCACCAGTACTTGCTGGTTGGATTTGGAAGGACATTTCGATATCCCACAACATTTGGTATCCTTGAATAGACAAATCTTGAATGGTGCAAATATTCAGAATTCCAACTTATCCAAGATATTGCCTCCACCAAAAGACTTGCCACTAAATTTAATTGTTTCATTGCCATTGGTAAACCAAACGAACCAATCAGATGAAGATTACAAGACTGAACTTCAAAATATATTGTGGGAAATATTGGACTCGTTACGACCACAAGATAAATTAGGGTTGATTTTCATTGGTGTTGATGGTTCTCGTAATCCATGTGCTAAAGGTATCTTTATCGGTTGTGTTGAGTCACAATGGTCTGAATGGGTGCAAATAATCAATGAAATCACCATTGTACCAAATCTGTTCCGTAGTAATTTACAGGAGATTAATACTGCCATGGAAAAATGCAAGGACTTGTACCCATTTATTCCAAGTACCGAAAAATCCATCAACAAGTTCCTTATACTCAGTCCAAATGTATATGATGAAGATGATGATACTGCTACCACCAAAAAGAAGTTGTCTAAATTTGTTGGTCCATTGAATGAAAAATTGTCCATTACTATTATCAGAATTGGTGATAGCTATAACGGTACTGAGATATTCAGAAGCGGTCCAACTGTATTTGATACTCCATTACTCAGATTCGACACTCTCCATAATTTTGTAATTCTTATCGAATATTTGATCCAAGAAAATTTACAAAAGATTTGTATTCCAAAGTTGTCCATCACCCTTCGAGCTAATAAGGGAATCAAGTTTTCAAGTCTCGACATGACCGAGGAAAGTTTAGACAGGGATGAAATTACACTTGATATCAAAGACATACTACCACATTCTGAAAGAAATATAATGTTCAAGTTGAATTTAGACCCAAGTTTCAATAGCCTAGACTATGCATGGGTTCCACTATTACAATATGATGCTTTCTGGTTTAAAGATCACTCCTTGGGTAAACAGATTGTGCATGCAAAAATAAAACCGACTGCAACTCAACAAACACCAATGACACCTGTAACACCAAAGGAAGAACCAGACCAAATGGAGTCCATACATGAAGAACCACTCGAACTGCCAGAATCCCGTAACACAATGGGTAATGATGACCATGAAGACAACGATGACGATGACGATGACGATGATGAGGACGAAGACCTCACAGAAGACAATTCTACAAAGGAATGCTTCATTATTGATATCCCATTATTACCACCACTATCACCTACAAGAGATGTATCTTTCTCCAGAAGACAAACAGAATTGATAATTTTTGATTACTTACAACGTTCCATTGATTCCACCAGTGTTATTGAAGCACAGAATCACATCAACCATTGTATATCTTTAGCGTATGGCATGATAAGAAATTCTATTCATAATCGTGGGTATGTTCCAGACTCAGTAAGTGGAGGTACCAACGTGTTGGATTGGACTCTCGCTGCAAAAGACTTGAATATTACCAACGAAGAATACGTTCTTCAATTGATTGATAGAATGAAGTTGATAATACAATCCTTTGCTGACAACCAGGTATCGGGTAAATCACATTGTTTAGATATGATACATAGCCTCTACTAAATATAGTAACATACATACTTGTATATGAATACGTAATTGTGAATAAGTACATGTACAAGAATTATTATTATATTTCCCTCGGTATCCTGAACTGTCGTCTCGTAGGGTTCGCTTAGTTACATTTGGGTCCCAGTTTCCTGCATAGTAGTGCGTGCACTAATGGGAACATGGCTGGCTGGTTGTCAAGGCGCAAAGTGCAGAAAACAAACGAAAAGGAGAAGAAAAAAAAAAAAAATCTAATTTCAGGTGCAAACTTCTGGTTTGTTTCTCCTTAAATTGTTATAAATTTATGCAAGCAATATTAAATATCGCTCAAAATCAAATTGGAATGTGGGAATGGATAGCATACAACCTTTTTTTAAAAAAAAGTTTGATGTAAATAATTCATATATAATCCACAGGGTTCAGCTGGATCCGATTTTCTTTTATATTTTTTTCTAATTTGCTTTCTCTTTCTTTTTTCTTTCTAGTTTTTCTAGTATATTATTTTTCAATTTTGCAATTTTCCACAACCAGGGTTCCCTATACCAACACATTATAATGTCATTACAAATAAGTCCATTCTCAGTCGCATCCAGCGTACTTGGTTTATCTCTAGCAGGAATTGCTTCGGGTGCCAATTTAGGTGGTCTCGATAGCCCTATAACAAACGATAAAACCGATACTTCAAAGTCAAATAAAGACTCCACTACTACCGAATCAAATAATAACGCCGATGCTCAAGCCACTACCGTCAGTGGGTCAGGGGTTTTTATAAATACTCAAGATGGAGCAAGTACTGAAGGTGGAGGAGATTCACCTGCTAGTGCAGACCAACACAGCACCGAAGAATCACAACCACAAAGCAGCGAAGGGCCACAGCAAGAACTGAGTGCAGGCGGCGGTGGTGGTGGCTCAGTTGTTACAGTTACTGCTACTCCACAACAAACTTCACAAAGCAGTCAACTGAAACTGAAACTGCAACAACAAGGGGCAGCATCCACTACCACCGTATCTGCTGCACAAGCATTGACCACTTCTGCTGCAGTCCAAGTTACCAGTGTTACACAGACATATATGGAAACTCAAACCACACAAATAGTTGAAACCGTCAATGGAGCTCAATCACAAGATCAACAACAACAAGGTTCAGCCGGTGCTGGTGGTCAAGTTCTAACAAAAGTAAGTACTATAACTGCAGCAGTTACCCAAACTACCTTAGCCACCCAAACTTTGTTATATGTTGGAGGGTCCCAAGCACAACAAGTTACCACAGTCACTTTGCAAACCGCAAGTGAAGCTGGTCCAGTGGCTACTCAAAATGGAAGTCAAGGTGTGAAAACCACAACTATCTGGTGGACTCCATCAGCTACACAACTGGTGCAAGGTGGGTCTACTGTAACTGCAAGTCAAGCCAGTTTTGCAGTTACTCCAGTTACTCAGAATGAATCAACTACTATTTGGTGGGTTCCTACAAATCAAAATGGTGTATCCACAGTTACAGTTAGTGGATTTTCAGGATCTCATTCTAACTCCAACTCCAACTCCAACTCCAACTCCAACTCTGGATCAAATTCAAATCAAGCAAGTAATACCAATTCTATAATTACAACCACTGACTCTAATGGATCAAGTGTGGTATTTATATCAACTACTGGTAATGCAGTCTCAGCTTCTGGATTCTCACACTCACAGTCTCAATCTGCTGGTTCAACTACTGGTGTTTCAGGTGGTGTTAGATCAAGAGGATTGGATTTCGCAGATAAAGATCTTACCTGGAAGAAAACTTTATTAGTAAGTGGAATTGTTACTGTAAGTTTGTTTTTAAACCTTTTATAATTAGAATTTCTCTCTTTCTTTCGGTTTTTTTTTTTATTTAATAGATGCCCCCCTTTAAGAATATAATGCTTTGTTTATCGTCAATTAATGATAAAAATTGTAGTATCTTAACCATTTTTAAAGTCACATTAAGGAGAACAAGTAACAGGACAACACGGGTCCAAAAGAGTGTAGGGGAAAAGGACACACAGCAGGAACACAGAACGACAAAATAAAATTATTGTCAAACCAAAAATGAGGAAGAAAAAAAAAAAAAAAATTACGTGGAATGGAAAGATGCCACATACAGCGACGCCGAGATTAACATTAAGAAACTACACCAGCTACACTTACACCAACTGTAATGGCAAATGGAACATTCTTAACGTCAGATGGAACAACGTCATCATTTACTGAAGAGGCAGCGACACTTATGGACAACCTTACTCGTCAGCATTCACAAATGAGTCTACACGTGGATTCGTTGTTGGAGATATCTGAACTCTTGGAAAGATCTCCACGATTGCAAGCACTAGATTCCATACCTTTTACCCACCAATCCTTATATCAAAACACAGTAACACATTATGTTGAGGAGAATCCCAACTTTACCAAAAACCCACGTTTAACCAATCCTGCCATGCGTGATCATTTAGTCGGGATAATACGACAAGTGTATGGTCGATCGTCGATTTTGTTTGCGCTTGATATCGAAGCCTGGGAGGTAAACAATCAGATAGTCACGGAGATTGGGATTGCGATTTTTGATCCTCGTGATCAACAGGTTTCGTTAATACCGTCAACCACACAGATACATATTAGAATTAAGGAACATTTAGAAAAGAAAAATGGTAGATATGTGCCGAACCACGCACAGAATTTCAACGGGAACATAACCTACATCATGTCTCAGACAGATGCAGCTTTATTTATTCAAAGCTTGGTGAATTACTATTTCTTGAAAACTCAACAAAAAGGGTATTCTTGTTTTTTGGTCGGGCATGATGTGAAAGGCGATGTTAAATGGATGAACTCTTTGGGAGTAACTTTCCCCCAAGATCACCAAACTATAGATACAAACCATTTGTTCAGGATATCCCATGGCAAGGAAAATATCAGTTTGAAAAGAGCATTGGAAATTGTAAACATACCATATGCTTACTTGCATAACGCGGGAAACGACGCATATTACACGCTTTTGTTAGCCTTAAAGTTGTGTGATCCACAATCAAGAACAAGATATGCACTAGATGTGTTTATTGCTACCAACCAAGATGAGGCACTTACACCAGAGGAGAAAAAGATTCGGAAAGAGGAGAAGAAAGCTCGCAAAGAAGCTAAACGACAAGCTAGATTGGAAGCTATAGAAAGAGGTGAAGTATATGTTCCAAATCCACTGGACGCACAGGAACAAGAAGACAAGGAAAAGAATAAAGAAAAAGAACAGGGCAGCAAGAGAAAAAAGCCAAAGTTACCTAAAGGTGTTACCTGTGAAGCTGTTGAATTGGGTAGTGCATTTGAAGCTACATCTGCTATATTTGGATAATACTACTGTTTTGATCCATTATTAATCGTTCGAAATCTGTTTCGATGTTCTGTAACCTTAAGAGCAAACCAGAAGCTAGACTTTTGAGTTTGCCATCTATTAGTTGGTCCCACGATACAGACAACCAATTGCGAATAAAGATAATTTCGTCGTTATAATTCGCAACTAAAAATTCGCCGTCAGTTATTTCACATACTAATAAAAGACCAGTTATTATACTTTCAACTACCGGAACTTGTTCCAAAGAAATCTTCCGAATGATTGCACAATTCAAGACGATAATTTCTTTAACCATATCGTGAAGTTGTGTTGAAGAAGGATAGGCACAGTGAGCCAATAAGGTCAAGGTTTTCAAATAGTGTGCAATAAACACGGGTGAATAGTGTCCGATATCAATTACACCTGCTTCATACCATACGTTAAGCAATGGGAAAAAGAAGTTTCTGCCGATGATTTTATAGAAATCTTTGACAATAGGTGTACCTTCTTGTTTAGGTTTACTTGGGTTTTTAAGCTTTGCGGACATCCTCACCAATTTCCCAGCTCCACCCAAAAGTTCATCTTGTGCCGTGCTAGAGGCATCTTCCATTAGTTTGTTTTGTAGATTTTTCAGTAAATATTCAATATATTTGTCACCCCCTTCAAGTTCGAGATATTTCTTGTGCAAATCAGCTGGTAACATTTTCGTTGGAAATTGTGTAGATTTGAATGATTTGGAGATTGATTCATCCTGAAATCCACGTAGTTCTCTTGCGGCCATGGTTGTTGCCGATAATATCATGATTCTTTGTTGTAATGAGTAATCACCGTTTAATAACAACTTAAACATAAAGAATGTTATTTTTGGAGTGGTGACAATGACAGCTACCATGTTTGCAAGTTTCAATTCGTAGAAATCTTTATCATCGAAATTATTATCCAAAGCAATTAACTGAGTCAAGAGGTCTTCCAGGTAAAACTCGACTTCTGTTCCATTTCTGGCTTTCTGACGAAGTAATGTTGGACCATCTTGTAAAGCTTTCTGTCTCATTTCATAGGCATTAGATTTGCTGGTGTCAACAGAGAGATACTCTAACAAATCCTTTATATAAATCGGATCAGGGATATTTGCTTTTGGAGGTAATGTGTCATCATCAGATTGGTCTGATTCATCGTCTGAGTCTTGTTGGGGTGAATCTGCTGTTAGTGATACCTGTGTTGGCTGTTTGTCTTGTGTTGGTAAGGCTAGTACTCTCCATGATTCTTGGTCTGATTGACTAGTTATGGTAAATGCATCTTTAATCAAACTCGAATATGTATCAACTTCAGCAGACAATTTAAATATCTTCTCTTGCCCGTTTAATTCACAAACATAATCAGCCAATACAACTCCTAAACCTTTGACATTATTAGAAAATGACAGAAGTCTATTACTTATGGCATCCAAAAACACCTTGTTTCTTGGTAATTCCTGGGTGAAATTTGACCCTTTTCCTCTTCTTGCTAATAATTGCAAAATCATGAATGTTCTTGATTCTTGAATTGATATCAGTTCGTTCTTGATGTATGTTGTTTCAGACCACTTGGTGAGTAGTTTATACGTTAGTTTGTCCAAAGTTGAATCGGGGTAATTGGAAACTATGGCAGCAACAAGTTGGGATAAGTTTTGGCTAGAACACAAGATTACTGACTCTATAGTGAATTCATCAAACTGTGAATACATGAACTTTAGTAAATTATACAATGCATTTAGATTTGAATCATTCACTATGTGGACAAGGAATTCCGTGAAAAATCTCTTAGTATACTCTCTTTGCTGGAATTTCTTCATTGATTGAAACGAAGAGACGAAATAATTCCAATAATCGTTCTGGAAGAAAATTTTGAAGAATTGATTAAATGAACCACTTCCAAATTTGAGCACCGAATGTAGGAATGTGTCGATTTTTACAATTGTTGTTTCAGCTTGATACAAGTTGATCAAAGATCGCGTTAGATAATCAATATAATTTGCCGTAGACTTGAATAGATCACTTGTAGCTTCAACATCGGGAATTGATGTAGCTTCATTAACAACAGCTAATACTCTTCCTTTGAATACGATCTTGTCTATTTCTTTTAGTTCAATGGATTTTGCATTTTTAACTAATCGTAACACCAATTCTTGATCCAGAAACACATCTTCTAAGAATCTCACGAATATTTTCAATAGCTCGACTTTATCATTCATTTGGACTAACACTGATATTCTGTTTAATAAATTCCCTAAACCGATAAGTGATTGAAATGTCTGTATTAAAAGTTTCTTGGTAGTCGATGGAAGGGCATGGTAGATCTGTGGTATAGTAAAATCAAGTAAAGCAATGATATATGGGAACTGTGGGTTCTTTTCGTTGACTTTACGAGATAAGATCTCGTGTAATTGATCCAATGAAGGCTGGTTCTTCAATTGCTCAATATCCTGATCCATACTTAAATTCCTTGTTTCCTTGTTAGGAGTAACAATCATCATGATTATCACTAAAGCAAAGGACCAAAAAAAATATAAATTCAAAAAAAAAAAAAAAAAATTAAGAAATGAGAAAAAATGAAAAATTTCACGTCTCTATTCTACAAATACCGTGTTGCATATAGGTCACATTTCTCCTCCTCAACGAATGTATAGAGTAACACAAGCTATAATGGGAAGAAACTCTGGTCATGGAACAGCTTCTAAGAGTTTTATAACCCATCAGAGGTATAATCTGAGTAAGATAGTGTATGAAAAACCAACATACAAGAAAGCAAGCAGTCAGTCATATAACAAAGGAAGCAATCAGTCCTACAAGAAAGGAAAGAACAAGCCATATAACAAGGGAAAGGGTCAAGTATTCCCTTCTATTCAAACTCCAAAAATAAATGTTTCACAGTTGCCACGATTCCAACCTAAAGATAAACCAACGATTTCTGAAAGTTTACAAAACTTGAAAAACAAAATTAGTCTGGGTAAACAGATCACGGTTGACGAGTATTTCCAAAGTCCACATTTTGCATTTCAGGAAGAGAAACAAGAATCTTCGTTAAAGAAGTTGAAGGATAGTATTACTTTGATAAACTCGGGGAGACCATTAATTGCCATGGATTGTGAAGCCTACGAGTCAGAACATCTGGCAGTAACGGAAATCGGGATCTCGATTATGGATAAACACGGTAATGCAGTTCCGGATGTCAAATCATACCATGTTGTCGTTCAAGAACACATCGACAAAAGAAATTTCAAATATGTTCCTGATAAGAAAGATAATTTCATGGGAGGCACATCATTGGTAATGAGTAAAGACAAATCTAGACAATTTTTACAAGGAGTTCTCCAGAAATATATAGAAGAGAAGGATGGGATATTGATATGTCACCAAGTGTCATCAGAATTGAAATATTTCCGTAATCTTGGATTGCAACATCGAGCAGATATCAAAACTCTTGATACAATGACTCTACAAACACTAAGTAGATCCGGTGGGAGTTCATTATGGGCCACATTACGATTACTTGGTATTCCATATGCTCATTTGCATAATGCTGGGAACGATGCTTATTTCACGTTGTTGGCTGCCTTGGCGTTGTGTGATCCTGTAACAAGAATAGAAAAGAATTTGGATATATATGGTGAGTCGCTATACAGAGGTAAACAGAGCTCTCATAAGGATGAAGCGCAATATGTGGTTGTAGAAGATGTGGGGACATTATTGAAAGATTTATAGAAAAGTAAATAATTATAATAATAATAATAATCAAAACCCACACGGCGTATGTTGAATAGATTTTTTTTTTTTTTTGTTTTTCGTTCGCGGCATTATTGTTTTATTTTTGTTCCTTTGTTTGTTTATCTTTTATACGACAAATTATTTCATGTAACTAGTCGGTGTTTTTCCTTTTCTTCCTTCCTTCCTTCTGTTCTTTTTCTTTTTCTATTTTTTTAATTTATTTTTTTTTTTTAGATATAACCGAACCAATAATATTTCTTTTATAAAATCTAACCATCTATATATAGAGTGCCTTACTTTGGTTAGCTATCTTCATTTCTTACACAACACTCATACGTATTCATTACAACCAACCAATAACACAGAACCACTACCATGATTGAGGACGAGGACGAAAATACGTCATTAATTTCAAGACGTCCATCACACACTTTTTTAGACACACCAATAGGTTCATTCAAAGGTCCAAATTCATTACACAACTTTGCCAACTCATTCACCAGAGCCCAGTCCTTTGCAGCTAACAAGATCGATAACTCCATCCACAGGAAAAGATCCTTTTTTGTTCCTCCAGAAGATAATGATAGTAATGAAGGTGGACGACACGCAGATGAAATCATTAGTGAACCAGACCAAAGCTTTGACCCGGAACTTATGATCCCGTCATACCGCGGTGAGAGATTAAGCACGGTCATGCACGATCTTCAAAATAGGAACCAGATGTTCATGAGTGGGGGTAATAATATTAATATCGATCTGGCCATGCACCCAAACAACAATGATGTTTTTTACCATGACGATGTGGTTAATGCATTAAATGAAGCGAAATCACGACGGAACTCTTCATACGGAGGATCTGGTGCTTCCCAATTCAAACCTAGACTATTTGCCGCACCTTCATTTTCAAGTTTCAGATCGTCGATTTCTGCAGCTACTACTCCGTCAATGTTTCAAATTAGAAAAGTCGAAGATGAGGATGGGAATATGGTGACTGTTTTAGCAGGTCAGTCGACTGCTCCACAAACAATCTTCAACTCAGTAAATGTGTTGATTGGGGTGGGGTTATTGGCATTACCAGTTGGTATAATGAAGGCTGGTTGGGTATACGGGATTCCAATCTTGTTAGCATGTGGTTTCACCACCTATTGGACAGCAACCTTATTATCAAAATCAATGGATACAGATGAAACTATCATGACCTATGCTGATTTGGGTTATGTTTCATATGGTCCCACAGCAAAGGCTATCATTTGTGTTCTTTTCACCGTTGATTTGTTAGGTGCCGGAGTGGCATTGGTTGTTTTGTTTAGTGATTCATTATATGCATTGTTAGGGGATGAAGAGGTTTGGACAAGCACCAGGTTTAAATTATTAAGTTTTCTTGTGTTGACTCCATTTACCTTCATGCCCTTGTCGATATTATCCATTTTTTCATTATTAGGTATTCTTTCCACAGTGTCGATAACAATTTTGGTCATGATCTGTGGCTTCCTTAAACCAGATGCTCCAGGGTCATTGCTAGATGTCATGCCTACCAACTTATACCCTAAATCTTGGACCGACCTTTTATTGGCAATTGGGATCTTGATGGCTCCATTTGGAGGTCACGCTATTTTCCCCAACTTGAAATCTGACATGAGACACCCTTACAAGTTTACCAAAACTCTTACCACCACATATTCCATTACAATGATCACCGACACAGCAATGGGTGTTTTAGGGTTCTTGATGTTTGGTCAGAAATGTAATAACGAAATCACTGACAACATATTGAAAACTTCAGGATACCCGATCTGGTGTTATCCATTAATCAGTGGCTTGATCTGTTTGATCCCATTAGCCAAAACCCCATTGAATGCCAAGCCAATCATATCTACTTTGGATGTTTTATTTGGTGTCGGTAATATCAGTACAAACAAATTCAGAGAAACTATCAACACATTGGGAAGGTTCATCATCAGAATTGGGGTGAACGCTATCTTTGTCATCTTGGCTATTCTATTCCCTGATTTTGATAAGATCATAGGTATGCTTGGAGCTTCCATCTGTTTTATTATTTGCATTATTTTACCATGTTTGTTCTACGTTAAGTTGTGTGGTACTAAAGTTCATGGTTGGGAGAGGCTCGGTGTTTACTTTGCAATTCTCGGATCTTCCGTCTTGGCGATCCTCGCCACATGGGCGGTTTTATTTGATTAAAGTGAAAAAAAAAAAAAAAATTCTTTTATACATGTAATATCAATTTCCGTCGGCCGCCGCGTTTCCGCGCAGGGAAATACAACTTGCACCGGAAACACTTTCCTAATTAAGAAAAAATCCGAGCGCTCATAGTATTATATTATGAAATTAGTCAACGGCGGTGATACGAGTGGCCGATAAAAAAAAGAAAATTAAAAAAATAGAACACTAATTAAACCAATGGGATGAAATCTATATAAGATTACGGATATATCTTAGAATTTTTTTTGCATTTATTCTTTTTTTTCTCTTTTTATATATTATTATTCAATATACCAAATAAATAATTACAATTATTAGATAACAACCACTATGTACGTTCCAAAACATTACGCTGACGAAGACTGGGAGCAAGTTGAATACTTGATTAACAAATACCCATTGGCAACAATTATCTCCACAGACAACGATGGCTCCATTATTGCCAACCACATTCCAATGATCTACGTAGAAGATAAAGAAACTGGCAAGAAATATTTACATGCCCACATGGCCAAAGCCAATCCACAACTTCCAACCCTTGCTGATTCGGATAATGTCTTGATTATTTTCAAATCGACCGATTCATACATTACCCCAAACCATTACCCTGGTAAACATGAAACCCATAAGTTTGTCCCAACTTGGGATTTTGCTACTGCTCATATCAAGGCAAGTACAAAGATCATTGATGATTTCGACTTTGTCAGAACCCAACTTACCCAATTGACCGACCATCAAGAACATGATAGAAACGATAGATGGAGAGTCACTGATGCTCCAGAAGGTTACTTGAAAGTTATGCAAAAGGCTATCACTGGTTTGAAGATTGAAATCCTTTCTACTCAATGTAAGTACAAGTTTGAACAAGGTATGAAGGAAAAGGAAATTAAAGGGGTCATTAAAGGGTTACATGAAGAAGGTGAAACTGAAGTTGCCACATTTGTCGAAGATGCTAATGCTAGAAGAGAAAAGAAAAAAGCCAATGCTTAGAATATATATAGGTGTGAGTGTCTTTGAATATTTGTTCCATCATATAATGTGTATTTCTGACATAAAACTAATAATACATTTCATTTTGCTTTTTTAAAGTTTTTTTGTTTTTTAAAGAAGAACTTGTAGATTTACCACATTTTCATTTTCCAACTTTAATATGAGCCAGATGTACATAAATGGCTCCCCTGGAAACTAATAATAAAAACATGATAACTATTAATGGTGAAGGAACCCCGTTACACACTTCTGTCTTTGTATTCCTTCATGTTGGTGTAGGTTGTGTTTTCTAATAAGGGTTGAATCTGGAACCACCTCTTCCACCTCTGAATCCGCCTCTACCTCTACCACCTCTACCGCCTCTACCGCCTCTGAATCCACCTCTTCCGCCTCTACCACCTCTGTAGCCTCCGCGTCCTCTTACATTAATCCCTGGAATATTTGTTCTTTTGGCCAGGACTTTCAACTGACGTTCTCTAAAAGTTGATCCGTCCAAAGTTGCCACGGCTCTTTCAACAGCTTCTTGTTCAACGAATTCCAAATATGCATAACCTTTGTTTTGTCCTGTAATTTTATCAGTCATGATTGTCACTCTATTCACTACACCGGCACTGGAAAAATGTTGTTGTAATTCTAATGGAGTAGATCCATAATCGACATTACCAATGTATATAGATTTGGAGTCGGAATCTCTTTTTTGTTCATCTGTAGGGAAGCTAAGTCCATTGGTGTTGGTTTCAGAATTCAATTGTTCTCTTAATTTAGCGGCTTCTTGTTCTACTTGTTCCATTTCATTAGATAAATCTTTTCCCTCAGTTGCTGTGGTTTGGTCAACTTGTATTTGTTCTGGAACTTGTTGATTTTCAATTGGCACCTGGTCTGACATCGTTGGTTGGTTTCTGGTCTGTGTGTTTATATCTATAAATGAAAGAATATGGCAGATGACTCGATGATCGTTTCACTTGTTGCTCCTTCGTGTTTTGACTTTTTTTTTTTTTGCTTTGGAATTTTTTTTCCATTGTTCTTCACTGAAAAAAAAAAAAAAAAACTACTCTAGTTGCGGTACAAAGATTTTGTTCATACTATCTAACTACATCGACGTTAGTGAATAAATCATTATATATATATAAAAATCTAAATAAAATGCAAATAATATAAAATAAAATAAAAAAATTAGCTCTTGTATTCTTTAATACTGTGAATAGGCTGGGATATTTCTGTCTCGACTTAAGGCACTTCTAATATTCCCAATATCCCGAGGTAAAGTTGTGGTACCGTTGGTTCCATTCAAGCCATGCATACTATTTTGGGTAGACCCATAATCAGGTTTTCTGATTTTCTTCTTTCGTTTCATATGACTTGGTAAAAGTGCATCAGTTTCAGCCCGTAAAACATCCACATCAGTTTCATAGCCCCTATCATACGGGAGAAATTCATCTTCATCGGTTAATACACTCATGAACCCGGAATCAGCACGAGGAAATTCCATATCATCTTTATCATTATTCTTTTCCCTTCTTCCAAGACAAAACACTAACCCAATCATTACTCCACCAAACAACATTAACCCAATTATTACACCAGCACCCACACTGACCCATCCTAAATGAATATTCAAAAAATTATCACCTTTTTTAGGGTCTTTAAACCAGTCAAGATTCAATGGTTTTTGAAGTAAAAACACACACGATAAGTTTTCAGTATCATTATGGTTTTGGGAAAGCTTTGTGCATCCATGACTCAATATACGAACTTCATGATTTTTGCTATACGAGGTAACAGTGCTAGTTGTGGTATTCAACTTTTGTAACTGCAACATAACTTTATCGGTGCCATGTTTATGTTTACACACCAACCCACCTTCTGAAAGGTTAGTTCGTATAATTGAATGATCAGTCGTAGTACCATCGATACAGTCTAAAATTTTAGGCACTTGGTCATTTGGAATTAAATGGAAATCAACAAATCGGAGCAACTCGCTAAATGAAGTGGTGATATTAAAATCTTTCAAAGATTCAGCAGTAGGAATCAACAAGGAATATGGTTTCTTTCCCATAATGGAATCCCTGAGATTCGGGTACATTTTTAAGATATCCCAAATAAAATGATCAGGGAAATTGGAATCATAAGTTGTTCTAATCAATTCTTCAATTGGAATTTCAAAACTATCCGGGAATAGCACTTCGTTTATCACGTGAATAACCCCTTGCAGAAATAATAAATCTGAGTTCGCCTGAATATCAAGTTCGGTATGATTATAATACATGCTGTTGGGGTTTTTCAGAACGGTCGATTTTTCTATGATCACAGAATCGCCATTCAAAGTTGCCAAATCTGCGGTTGAGTTGAAATCGGAGTATACTGCCCCTTCAAGGAACAAACCTTTCATGATAGACTGATGAATATGGGGGTTATTTCGAAGGTAATTTTGCACCAACCCTAAATTCGTCCATAAATTTTTATGTTTTGTTGTTCCACACGGCAAGAAAATGGTATACCCTTTGTAATTATCATCCAAGGAATACAAGTCAAAAGCATTGATGTACTCCAATGTCTTCAAACAACTGGTTCGATCAATGTCAACGCTTTCTAAATGACGGTGTACAACACCACTAGATATAAGATCCCCTAAAGAATGTTTGAGATTTGATGGAGGTGATAATTCACCATCGGTTATGAATATCGAGCTGCCATTGCCTATCTCCACCTGATCTAGAATATGTAAATCATCATTAACGGTGATAGTCTTCTTTTGCCCCCTGGATGCTGAAAATTTCAACTTGTAACAGCCACCTATTTTTTTATTGGAACAAAGTTTTGTGTCAAGCAAAACATGTGTATGATCCTGGACATCAATCGTAGAGTTAACAAAGTGGTATAGTAGATTCTGCTTCGAAGAGAAAGACTGTGTTGAAACGTCGTCGATATGTATCATCTCCTCGCTGTCCATTCCATCATCATCATCATCCGCGTCATCTCTATCTTCAATATTAATGAACAAAGTTTGACTTGTAGTAGATCCATCAATTAAATAATCAAGTGAACGAAAATAAAGCTCTTCAACAAAATTGGAATAGTGTAACGCATACAACGATTTACGTGCAATCATATCCACAGTTGGAATGTTAAGTTTCTTGAAAAACAGCTCATCTTCCTTGAAAATATGAATCGCACCATTTGCATAGACATGAGTTTTGTTGACAGTAACGCCATCCACTTTAACATGTCCCTTGTCCAATTTAAACTTGTGAGGTAGACCAGTTTGTGATTTTTTTGTGGAGTCAGTACCATTTCTCCCAATTATTAGATCAGGAAACATGAGATTCTTTAACAACGGGTACACATCACGTTTCACTTCATCAATTGCCTCTTCAGTTACTGAATACAAATCTAGATCATCATTGGCCAAGTAATAATATAATTGTAGTTCCGATAAGGAGTTTCTCAAAACATCATTATTAGGCACTAGTATAGTTTTAGTACCATTAAGGAACTCCTCACAAGTTTTCGGAAGATGAATAGCTTTATTCTTCTTTGGCTTCTTTTTCTTCTTCTTGTGCTTTTTCCCATTCCTTTTCTTCTTCTTGTTGTTCTTGCCTTCAGCTTCATAGTCGGAATCATCCACAAACAATAACTGGAAGATCTTTGTGAAAAGAGATATGTCTTTATCGGTGCTATTCATGAGTGCTTGGCACATGGTTGGTTTTATAGGTAATAAATGATCGATCCCTTGAATATATGAATATTGGTGTTTAGCATAGATATCTTCATCAACAATACTGGCAGTTTCATCGATTACGTATTCCAAACTTTCAAAATCGGGACGTACGCGTATCAGGTAGTTTGTGTTGCCGACTCGATATAACGTATCAAAAACACTTTCGTCTTTGTTCAAATAGCCAACTCGAAGTTTCAGGTTGACAACATATCGACTCAACTCGTTGTTTTCCCACTCAATACTAGTCTTACCAGCAAATGCCAGATTTATTGGTGCTAGTAAAGTAACATTCTCCAACTCATTTAAAAACGGAATCATACCTTGTCGTTGTAAAACTCTGAGGAAATATGAAAACTCGGGTTCACTAGATAATATGTCGATAAGGGTGGAGGGTGTAGGTATTGGTTCTATAGATGATAATGTGTCTATGTTTGTTGTGGTGGGACTTGCCGTGGTAGTGGTCATTACAGACAGTGACTCGTCACCCATGATACCTAGTGATAGATATATGAGTAACCATACTATCAGTATCATGGTTCTTGTGTATGTATATTGATGTATTGATTGGGCGTGTGTCTCAGAAGCTAATCGAAATTTTATTATCAAACTGATAGAGAGAGTGTGTGGGAGAGAGTGTGTCAGAGACAGCAACAGGCAAAAATAGAAGAAAAATTATCCACTTGCACACGCCCACAAGCTTATAGCTATATTCGGTTGACAGTCCATAGCAATCTCCGTTCGCACGAATTGTGGTTGAGAGTCGGGTGACGGGTGACGGGACGCACGCACGCAAGCACGCACGCACACACATAAAAACAAAGGCATTACTTTTTTTTTGCTTGGTGTTAGTTTTGATTTTTTAAAACTTGCAAAATACAAAACATCATCAAGTTGTCTTCCCCCCAAGAATCAATGCCAGAGGATCAGGGACTTACAAGAGTACCCAGCTTGGAAGAGCAGCAGTTACAGCGACGAAGAACTATCCAAGCTGAACTAAATGAGGCAGAACAAAAATCTATTTCAACATCATTACCCGAAGGATTTAAGTATGAAAAACCATTCAAAAGTACTAATAATGTAATAATAAAAACTCAGAAGTATTATCCTATTATACTTAACATCGTTCATGGATCGATATGGGGCGTATTAGTAAGAAAGGGGTTAACTGCTTTGACATCGTATCGAGGATCTTATCTATCAGGAGTAGTGTGGGCTAATTTCACAGCATGTTTGGTTATGGGTCTTGCAGTTGACGGAGAACAACTTTGGCTACGACTACTAGATGAAAATGGAAAAGAATATTCAGCGAAAGGTTCTATACCACTATATACTGGTTTAACTACTGGTTTTTGTGGAACGGTATCTTCGTTTTCCTCGGTTATGTTAGAAGCATTCAATAAGGCTGCAGATACCGAGATTGGTGTTTATTATCATTACCCCAATGGTGCATATGGGATAATGGAGTTTCTTGCGGTGATGTTAGCTCAATTTGGATTATCCGTGATGGGATTTCACATGGGGAAACACCTCCTGACACTGGTTGATAAGTATTTACCCCAGCTTAATAGAAGATCCTACAAAATATTAGAATTTGGGTCGATGGCCATAGGGATTGCTTTGGTTATTATTACGTGTGTATTGCTTGGTGTAAAGAAACACGGTGCTTGGAGAACTTGGATGTTTTCGTGCTTGTTTGCTCCACCAGGTGCTATATTACGATATTACTTGTCGAAATACTTGAATTCTAAAGTTGCCAATTTCCCAATGGGTACATTTACCGCTAATGTTCTAGGAAGTTTATTATTAGCAATGTTCACTCTTCTCGGTAGAGGCAAACTACCTGGTGGTGGTACTGGTGGTAGTGATAGAATAGTGACTCATACCATGGCATGCCATGTATTGAATGGATTAGATGATGGCTTTTGCGGAGCCTTGACAACAGTGAGTACCTTTGTTGCCGAATTGTTTGGTTTACGAACCTGGTTTAGTTATAGATACGGTACTGCTTCCATTATGATTGGGTTTGGAGTGTTCATTTTAGTTCTCGGATCTTATAATTGGAGTGTAGGGTTAACAGATCCGTATTGTAGTTGAGCAAATTAATGAGCAGTATAATTTTATTTAATTTAATATAATATTTTTTTTTTCTCTGCTTATGACGATTCTGTGTAATTGATGAGCAAATTATCACCACCCTAAAATAGAAGTGAATTCCTACTTAGTTAATTTGCTCACTAAGATTCGAAGAATCTTTTTCAAGAATAAAAAAAATGTTTCTATCAAGCGAATCGCTTCTATTATAATCACACTACCCATTATATATAATTTAATTTGTTCTTTTTTTTTCCATTAATTATAAAAGGTCCTTAATTGTACCTTATTTTCAAAAGAAGAAAAACCAGGGAAACCCTTAATAACATTTACCAATAACCACAAGATGTTTTCCAAAAGAAGTGTGACTTTCCATGGATTGGATTGTGTAGCTGATGCATCCAGTGCAGAATATATGGCATACAAGAAGCACCTGCAAGCAGAAATATCTTGGGCAAGTCTGACAAAATACGCTAAATATACCGTATACTTTGGTGTGGCCACTATATTTGCTGCCACCGTGAAACATTTATACTACAGATATCGAGATCTTCAATACCGAGCAAAACAATCTTCAAATACAGGTACTTCCTTAGTTGATGTGTTGACTTCATATTGCCGCTATGTTGGATATAAACAAGTTCCTAGATGGTTGGTGTTCTTCTTTTCGGTGCCTACTTCTGTTGGATCAGCTCTATTTATGTTTTTATCGTCCCTTTATTTATTATGTTATTGTCTTGTGCCTCATTTCTGGTATAGAGGGTGTGCTGGCTTTGGCTCTCCTCCATTGGCCATTAGGGCCGGTTTGATGGCTACAGCATTGACCCCTTTCATTTATGTGTTGGCTGGTAAATCCAATGCTATTACATTATTAACCGGTATAAGTTATGAAAAACTCAATGCTTTCCACCAATATGTGGGGGTTGCTGCCTTTGTATTGAGTATTATCCATACCTTCCCATTCGTTCATCAAGCTTTAGCAGAAGGTGGATCTAGTAGTTTGCATGAACTATTCATGACTGATTTCGGTTATTACAGTGGTATCCCACCATTCATTCTTTTAGGATTGTTGTGTATCCTTTCTAAGGCATGGATTAGAAAATACGTGTATGAATTATTCTTCCATGCACATTGGATGATGGGTATTGCCTATTTTGGAACGTTGATCTGGCACATTGATTCCTTGTTGAATGCTGATGATTACATGTGGGGAGCTTTAGCTTTCTGGGGTGCACAAATCGTGTACAGAATCTTGGTCAAGACAGCATTTAAACCAAATGCCATGTTTTTGAGACCTAGAGAAGCCAATTTGGAAAAAGTGGGTGATGGCGTATACCAAGTGACGATTCCAAACACCACAGGTATAAAATGGGAACCAGGTCAACATTGTTTCCTTAGATTTGTCGGGGCTAGAATCATTGATAGCCATCCATTTTCTATTGCATCCATGAAAGAGGAGCCATGTGGTGATGGCGACAATAGCACTAAAGGTTTGAAGTTCATTGTTAGGGCACAAAAGGGATTAACTGCATCAATTTATAAAGAGTTGGATAGACAGATTATCACCAATAAAAAAGTATACATTGATGGTCCATATGGTGGTACATTCAGAGATCCAAGATCATTTGAGAAAGTTGTTTTGGTAGCATCAGGTACTGGGGTAACAGCAACATTACCATTCTTGACTTATTTATCATCGAGTGAAGCAGGTGCCATGGTCAAGAAGATCAGTTTTGTTTGGATTGTGAGAAGATTGGAAGATGTTAATTGGGTTAAATCTGAGTTAACGGCATGTCAAAAATCAGCTGCTAACAAGGTTGATATACAAATACATGTTGCTACTAAAGAAAGTCACGTCCCACAAGACAAGGCAGCAGATATCGAAAAAGAACTCGGTACTACATCTGAATCCAGTAGTACCATTGAAAATGAATTTTCAGTTTATTATGGCAAGCCATCGGTTTCTGGAATATTGAAATCCATGGTTGGAAGATTTTCCACGAGAAATATGGTTGTTTGTTCTGGTAATGATTCAATAAGACGTGAGGTTAGTAATACAGTATCTGAACTCCAAGCATTGGTATTTAATAATGATTTGTATACCACCAATGTCGAAAAAATTTACTTACACACCAAATGTTTCTCCTGGTAAAAAATTAAAAAAAAAAAAAAAAAAAAAAAAAAAACAAGAGAGGGGGGAGGTAGAATCTGTTCATAGATAAAAAAATAATGTATAATAGTAGAAATATGGCTTTTTTTTGCATCATTAATCAAAATTAGTAGTAAAAACAAACATAATGACAAAGACTGGTTACGGATAGTTAAGACTGAATGTTACTAAACCTACATAATATGACATGACACACACAAAAAGGAAACTACTTGATTAACAGGAACAATTTTTTTCCATTTGCTCTTCTGTGTAAACATCTGAGATCTTTCGGAACAAATAAATGCAACAGACAAGAATATTAACTTCCTTTAAGCAATTTTTCTTAGCTTTAACTAATTCATCCTGTTGATTGAAAAAGTGGAGAAATAATAGAGATTGTGGGTTCTGGTGGGTGGTTGCATTTTATTCGATATATCCTTTGTTTTTGCTGGAACAGATTTATTGATTCGTTTAGATCAGCCCCCATATTTCTTGGTTTGTTGGAAGTGTATACACATACGAAGATAGCTTGATCCCGATTGATGTTGAATGACCTCACCTCTACACCAAGATAGTATCTTTTACCAAGAAATATCACTGATAATGGTCATTCGTTAGTTCATGGCTTCCTAAGAAATTTTTTTTTATTATTATTCTTGCATATTGTTTTACTCTAAGGTATACAGCCGTCCCCGCGTTTGACCAAGATTTTTCTGTTTTCTTAGAACTTTATTTTATGCCGTGTTTGATATATTTTAACTTTTTTGCGGCATAAAGTCAAGTCACTACGACAACTAAGAAAAGTCCAGCACAATACGTTTGCCGTTTCTTTTGACTTTGTTTATTATTCTTATTGTAAGTATTAGCAAAAGCTACGAGAATTTCCCCAATATTGTTGAAGGGGTAGATAAATATATGGATAATTCGAAATCTATTTCGTTTTCCCAAAGTCTATAAATATCCGAACATATCTGCAACATTTTAGACTTTGGATAATTTTTTTTGGTGTTGTTGTTGCGGTTTCTTTTATTCTCCAAACTACTATTCCACCAAATATATACTCAATGGGTTTACAAGACAGTACCTTATTAAAAAAATATATTAATTTTGATGAAAAGAGAGCTGGTTCGTCCAGCAGGGCTATCATGTATGGTATGTTAGCTACTTTCGGGGGGTTCTTGTTTGGGTATGATACTGGTACTATTTCTGGTATTTTGGCTATGCCATATGTTAAAGCACATTTCCCAAACAACAATATTGATTTCACTTCTGGTGAAAGTTCCCTTATTGTTTCTATCTTATCTGTTGGTACCTTTTGTGGATCATTAGGTGCTCCACTTTTCTCCGATAGACTTGGTCGTCGTTGGACAATGATTTTGTCCACCTTGATTGTGTTCAACTTGGGTGTGGTTTTGCAAACTGCTGCTACCGAAAAGAAATTGTTGATTGCTGGGAGAGCTATTGCTGGTCTTGGTGTTGGGTTGATCAGTTCTGTTGTGCCAATTTTCATTTCCGAAACCTCTCCTAGATGGATCAGAGGGTCTATTGTTAGTACATATCAGTTAATGATCACCATTGGTCTTTTCGTAGCTGCATGTGCCAATAAAGGGTCGTCTACTAGGAATGATTCAGGTTCTTATAGGATTCCCATCGGTATACAATTGGCTTTCGGTTTAATGCTTGGGATTGGATTCTTTTTTGCTCCAGACACTCCTCGTTTCTGGATTTCCATGTCTAAGGAATACAAGGCCAAAGAATCGTTGTCACGATTAAGATCGTTGCCTGTGGATGATCCTGATTTAATTGACGAATATGAAGAAATCAAGGCGAACTTTGAATATGAAAGTCAACATGAAACTGCTTCTTGGTTGCAAGTTTTCAAAAATGTCAACAGACAACCAAGACGGTTGGTCACGGGATGCGTGCTTCAAGCTTTCCAGCAACTCACCGGTATCAACTTCATTTTCTACTTCGGTACTCAATTCTTTACGCGTTCTGGTATCGACGACCCATTCCTTATTCAACTTGCCACTAACATTGTTAACGTTGGGCTGACCATTCCTGGTATTATCTTAGTCGAAACCTGGGGTAGACGTAGCTTGATGATGTTTGGTAGTGTGGTTATGGCTGTGTCTCAATTGATTGTTGCCATTGTTGGTGTTGCCAAACCGCACGCACATGCTGCCAATCAAACTTTGGTCGCTTTCAGTTGTATTTTCATTGCTGGATTTGCTTGTTCCTGGGGTCCATTAGCTTGGGCCATCTGTAGTGAGAACTATTCCTTAAACGTTAGACAAAAAAGTATTTCCATTACTACTGCTTCTAATTGGCTTTTCAATTTTGTCATAGCCTTCGTCACTCCTTATTTAGTTGATCCTGGTCCAGGCAACGCCGATTTGGGAAGTAAGGTGTTCTTCATCTGGGGTGGTTGTAATGTTATTGGTGGATTCTTCATCTACTTGATGATCTTTGAAGCTAAAGGATTGAGTTTGGAACAAGTTGATGAAATGTACATGAAAGTCAAACATGCCTGGCAATCGAAAAATTTCGTTCCTTCTGCCCATGCTTTCAGGGACGAAACTGCTGGTATGCGCCGTATTTCTTCTGAGAACAAAGAAGATGATATCACACACGCTGAGAACGACTCCGGTTGATCATGTTTGTTGATACGATTATTATTAGTTCAATTCATTCGTTTCTATGTTTGTAGTTATTATTAGTAGATAAATATGTTAGTTTTAATCGTTGATTGGGTTACGATACGGGTTAAAGTAGTGTGTGTGACAAAAACAGTGATTTTAGTTTGTTGTTTCTAGACAATGCAACTGATACTAGGATTGAATCTAGAAGTATTTATTGAATCTGAAGTTACAATCGCTTACGGTAAAATATTAGTGGCTGAGGTATTGAGTTTCCTCTAGAAACATTGTTGTTTGTTCTTGTGATGATTCGATAAAATATGGAGTAAAGTAGCACAGTATCTGAACTTCAAATGCATTGTATACTATCATTATCGAGAAAATTCACTTACACCCTGGAATGGTATACCCTGTTGAAACAATAGCAACAAATAAGGGATATGAAGGAGGGGGAGAGGTAGAATTTGTTTATAAAGAGAAAATATTATATAGTTGTACAAAAAATGCGTTTCTAATTTTTAGTGAAAATTAGTAAAAATACTCCAAGAATAAGGATAAAATGGATAATTATTTGCACAAAGGAAAAACTCCTTCCGAAAGCACATACACGAGCAATTTTTGTTTTTGCAAATTACCGACTTTTAACGAGAAAAACGTAAAAACGAATCGTTCGGCAATCTCTACACCTCCAGCAATGGATATCTTCCGAGATGTGGGTATTTTCTTGGTGTTGTTGGGTATCTTTTTTTTTGTGGCATGGATATTTCTGCCCGGAAAAAAAAAACACCAACAATAGTATATGCTGCACGCAATAACTGGTACAAAATGACATAACAACAAGAAATTAAGCAATCATCCGATTATCCGTTTCGTCACTATTACTACATTTACTGGTAGTTTTGTGCACTGCCGAATTTTTCTGTTTTTTTATTACAAGAGCCATTTATCAAGAAGGGATTAAAGTAATATCGCCGTGAATTCTAAACTGCCAACTCCTCACGGCAGGACGGATTAAATATGGTTTGTTTTTTTGGTTTTTTTTGTTTGTTGATTTTTACTCGTTATACATCTGGGCGTATATTGCAACATAAATACAAAAAAAAAATGGAGATTTCCCCGCAGGTTAGTTTTTCCTTAATAATGACAATCAACACTCAAAACAAAAAAGAGTTCCCCCTATTGTCAAATGTTTTAGTAATTGTCTAGTTCTTTTTTTGGTTATTTTCCGGTTTATAATATTGTTTTTTCTAAGCCCAGATAATATATACAAAAAAAAAAATTCTCTCCGAGTACGAAAGACAATAAAGAAGGGATAACATGATCTGATCATATACAATAAATAATCTTACAACAAGGTGACGTAAACTCCACCAGGAGTTTCAGTGTCGGATAATTTGCTGCACCAAGAAAGTGTAGTTCTTGTAGTTTATAATTTTTCTTTTTTTTTTTTAATTTTTAAGTCTAAAAAAAAATGTGGATTATTATAATGCGTGTTTCATCAACAAGAAAGTTAGATGACCCCCCACAAATTAGCATGCACGGCGGTAATTCACAGTAATCCAGCCTTACGTGTCCTGCTTGTTGTAACCAGTTGTTCACTGGGGGGTAGGTAATTGCTATTCGGCAATTTTATTATTTTATATCAATATTCGTATATTTAATATTCAGATGAAACTGAAATATGGCTGACTAGAGATAGTACCAGTAAGATGCTTGAATTTAGAAGGGATAATTAAAAAAATTGCTGGCCAAGAAGATACACTCAAGAAAAAAAAAGGCAATTCTCGACGGAAAATGGTGAGCAGGAACAATTTTTTTCCTGTTTTTCTTTTATTTTTTTTTTTTTTTTGCTTCGCAATTTTTGGTATCAACAGGTGAGGTATTTCGGAAGGTATTTCGGAACAAATAACCACAAAATACAAGCATTATTGTGTGCTTTTATTTGATTTTTCTTGACAATAATTTATTTTCATTGTTTACAAAATGATGCGGAGAAATAATAGAGATTGTGGGTGGGTGTGTTTGATTCAACAGATCCTTTGCTATTGTTGAAATAAAAAAATGTATAGATTCTTATCAAATTAGCCTACTCGTTTCTTTGTCTGGTGAATGTGCATACATATACATAGAAAGCCCTATCCTCCACTGATATTGCATAATCTTACAAACCGGATTATTAAAAAATATAATACCTATCTTCAAATAACATCGATGGTAATGGTCATTCGTTAACTCGCCGTTTCACAAGATATTTTTATTTTTATTTTTATTCTAATTAATTATGGCTTTATAATAGAAGAAACAGTCATCCCCGCGTTTGGCCAAGATTTTTGTATTTTCTTTTCCCAATTTTCCATTTTAACTCAATTCAATTTTGTGCCGTGTTTTATATATTTTAACTTTTTGCGGCATGCAGTTACCACGACAAGAAAGACAAAAAAAAAAAAAATTAGGAACAGTACGTTTGCCGTTTCTTTTCTATCCATATATCTTGTTGATTATTATTATTATTATTTTTATTTTTAATTTATTTTTATTAATAGCCGTAGGAATGTTTCCCATCTTGTGGAGGGGATAGATGAACATATTAGCGGATGATGCCAGCTCGATTTTGTTGTCCAAAAAGTCTATAAAAACCAGAAGATATCTTCAACTTTTTAGTTTTTAGTTTTTTTTTTTTTTTACTTATGTTCTAGTTTTGCTTCCTTTTACTCTCTATACTATAATCTCATAAACTTTTTTTTAATAATGGGCATAAAAGACAGTGCATTATTCAAAAAATATATTAATCTCGACGAAAAACGAGCTGGTTCTTCCAGCAGAGCCATCATGTATGGTTTGTTAGCCGCCTTTGGTGGATTCTTATTCGGTTACGATACCGGTACCATTTCTGGTGTCTTAGCTATGCCTTATGTTAAGGCACATTTCCCAAACAATAGAGTCGATTTTACTTCTGGTGAAAGTTCCCTTATTGTTTCTATCTTATCTGTTGGTACCTTTTGTGGATCATTAGGTGCTCCACTTTTCTCCGATAGACTTGGTCGTCGTTGGACAATGATTTTGTCCACCTTGATTGTGTTCAACTTGGGTGTGGTTTTGCAAACTGCTGCTACCGAAAAGAAATTGTTGATTGCTGGTAGAGCTATTGCTGGTCTTGGTGTTGGGTTGATCAGTTCTGTTGTACCAATTTTCATTTCGGAAACTTCCCCTAAATGGATTAGAGGTTCCATTGTCAGTACATATCAATTAATGATTACCATTGGACTTTTGGTGGCTGCATGTGCTAATAAAGGTACTTCAAAGAGAACCAACTCCGGGTCTTATAGAATTCCTATCGGTATTCAATTAGCCTGGGGTTTGTTACTTGGTATTGGATTCTTCTTCGCTCCTGATACTCCACGTTTCTGGATTTCCATGTCCAAAGACGACAAGGCTAAAGAGTCATTGTCACGATTAAGATCATTGCCAGTAGACCACCCTGACTTACTTGACGAATTTGAAGAAATTAAAGCCAACTTTGAATATGAACTTCAATATGGTAACGCATCTTGGTTACAAGTTTTCAAAAACGTCAACAGACAACCAAGAAGATTATTTACAGGATGTGCCCTTCAATCCCTTCAACAACTTACCGGTATCAACTTTATCTTCTATTTTGGTACTCAATTTTTCTTGCGTTCTGGTATTGAAGATCCTTTCCTTATTCAACTTGCCACTAACATTGTTAACGTGGGGCTGACCGTTCCTGGTATTATCTTAGTCGAAACCTGGGGTAGACGTAGCTTGATGATGTTTGGTAGTGTGGTTATGGCTGTGTCTCAATTGATTGTTGCCATTGTTGGTGTTGCCAAACCGCACGCACATGCAGCCAATCAAACCTTGGTCGCCTTCAGTTGTATCTTCATTGCTGGATTTGCTTGTTCATGGGGTCCATTGGCTTGGGCCATCTGTAGTGAGAACTATTCCTTAAACGTTAGACAAAAGAGTATTGCTATCACCACTGCATTCAACTGGCTTTTCAATTTCGCTATTGCTTATGCTACACCATATTTGGTTGATCCTGGTCCAGGTAATGCCAATTTGGGAAGTAAGGTGTTCTTCATCTGGGGTGGTTGTAATGTTATTGGTGGATTCTTCATTTACTTGATGATCTTTGAAGCTAAAGGATTGAGTTTGGAACAAGTTGATGAAATGTACATGAAAGTCAAACATGCCTGGCAATCGAAAAATTTTGTTCCTTCTGCTCATGCTTTCAAAGACGAAACCACTGGCATGCATCGTATTTCTTCTGAAATCAAAGACGATGATGTCACTCATGCTGAGCATGACTCCGCTTAATAATGTTTGTTATTATTATTATTGCTACGATTAATTCATTTCGTTCGTTTCTATATATTTGTAGTTATTACAATAAATAGATATCTATATTTGTTTTTCTTGGCTTGTGGATGTAAGATTGAATAAAGTAGTGTATGTGTGTCAAAAACAGGGGATTACTTTTGTTGTATGTATTTTTTTTTTTTTTTCGTAGTTTACTGAATCCCTTGAAGCAACAAAAAAAAAAAAAAGATTGAAAACTGGAGATATACACGAGGAATTTGAATTGAAAGTATTACGGGTAAACCGGTACACACACAACATCAACGATGTCAGATACGCCAACAAATATTCCACAAGACCAGAGTAACGACAGTCCAGGTGGCTTCCAATACTCCTACATATTCAATGACTGGACAGGAGATGGTTCTATTAAGTCCCATCATGTCTGGATATTCGTTTTGGTAATCCTCACAGTGTTATTGTTCCATTTCAGGCACCGAATAATAGCACAAATAGAGAGATACAGAACCCAGCATAGAATTGATAGCGGTTATTATTCCAATTTACAATCATTTGAAGACGATGTTGCTAATGGATTGAGCAGTTCCACATTTGATTTAGAGGCAAATAATATAAACAGCCAGGATTCCAGAGCAGGATTATCTGAATCTGCTAAATCAGAAATTATGAAAATCATGAAACAGAAAAGCATTAGTTTTGATGATGCTCGCTTGGAATTTACCAGAAGTAAGTTAAATGAAAACAATATTGACGACCAAGGGATTCCAAAAGATCCTAAACTTGTCACGTTTTAAAATTCTTTACTCAAAGCTGGTTTGACGGGTTTTATATTAGAATGTATGAATTGATTTTTGCTATTTTATTTTTTTTCTTTACTACTAGTAGAGCTTTGTTTGAAGTTCCTGATTCTCTTGATACATAACTTCTCTGATTTGTATTTTTTTTGTTTTTAGACCGTGCATTATAAGGCCAATGGGAGATAGGTGTGGAAACGTGGAAATGTGACTTTTTACTTCTTATAGGTGAATGGAGGAACGAATTTCATCAAGAAACGCGCTTTTCTACAAACGTATAGGGCGGGCGTTGAGATGTTGTAGTGGCAACTGTTATTGTTATTACTGTTGTTGTTGTCGTGAAGTATAAAAACAAGTGTTGGTACATGGAAAATAAGATCAAATGGCGGTGTCACGTGCAGTATTTGTATATATTTATTTATTTATTTTTTTTTCTTTGCGTTTTTGTGATTTTTCAGCGATCTTGCGTGATTGTGTAACAATTGAATGTTAGACGAAATCAAACAAAAATGTTTACAATTGGTCTTGTCTAGGAAATAATCACCAAAAATTGTTAAAGTATTTTTTTTTATTTGTTTGTTTGTTTTCGAGAGAGAGAGAGAAGGAATATTCTTTTCTTCATTTTTAGTTCATAACTATTGTTTCATCGTTTTGTGTATGAATAATTCATTCTGTTATAAAATTTGTCTTAATTTTCCACAATTAGAAACAGAGATTTGTTTCAAATCATCACACTTCATACCCAACAACACACCGTTGCTCTTGCCCTCTTCTTCTTTAATACTTTTAGTATTTTCTATTTTCTATTTTTGAATCTTTGAATCTTGGTTTTCCTTGTTTATTCTAAGCGACAAGACGAGCATCAATTATTACAAGAATGACGAATAAGAAATACAACCACAACAAGAATAACAGACCCAAAGAGAAACTAAGCGATGAGGTTATCATCGATCCACTTCATTCTGTTTTTGACAATACTGAAAACACAACAACCAAGGACATCTCATTAGACGAATGGATGTCGATATTCCCACAGGCAGCAGTGTTTACTGAATACGATGATGTGTTATTTGAACAGGTTATAACCATGGTATACCGTAACGTCAAAACCGATAAAATCTCAACCAAATCCATAACGAAATTCGGTGTTTCCACATATGATAACATGCGATTGAATCATAGTTCCCGATTCTGGCCAGCTTGTGAAAACTTATTCTTGAAATATCAGAAGTCTAATGTCAGAAGGTCCCTCGCAATTTCCAACTTGAAAAATTCCAATAAATTATTGAACCACCCTGGCGATCTAGTACTAGAGCATCTTCCCGTCTGGGACGAAACCGATGCTGGAACTTTGGCCAACAAGATGAAACTAATGCAAGGCAAGTCACCAGAAGAAATAGGCAAGAAACTATTACAATTGGGGATATTACAACAACACCATTTGAATTCATATGCCATGGATGTGGTATACGACAGTTCTTTACCAGGATCATCGATGGGTCTAGAAACAATGCAAGAGAACAATAGGTTGGTTTCTTTATTGGGTGAACAATTGGACTACTTATTTGATCCATTGTTGGAATATTCGCCAGAGAAACTATCCTTTGTTTATACCGCCCCACCACAAAATCAAAGAGTCGACCCAAAAATCCCTCAGACTAAATTAATAACTTCCATTGTTGATGAATTGGTTACTGTACAAGCAAATTTCACTGGGAAACTAGTTGAGTTACTACAAAATTTCATTGTCCCTTTACGTGCCAGTGTATTAAGCTCCAACGAAACATCAAGTGGGATAACCAAATTAAACCAAATCTTCCCACCCACAATAGACGAAATAACAAGAATAAACAGGATCTTAAACGAAGCACTACTAACGGCAAAATCGTGCAATTATGTGGAGGTGCTAAAAGCCGTGGGGAATATTTTGCCTTATTTCTACAAACCATTTGTGCGTCATGAAGCTAATCTTAAAGGTTTCTATCTGAGATTGTGCAAGTTTGCATCTGATAACAAGAATAATATATTTGAAAATGGCAATATTAATAAAAATGGGTATACTGTACGAGAAATCGATGGGGTTGTAACGGGGTCATTGTTGGAGTTACCAAGATTGAAACTAATCCTTCAAAGGCTACACGAGACCGTAAAATCTGAGGAATTAAAAGTACAAAATTTTGAGTACATTGACAGCGATGGGGCTACATTACTGATGTATTACGATTCTGCCATGCAAGTAATTGATGCTTTCTGCGGTCAAGAGCCAGAGCAGGAGCACGTCCAAGGTCAAGATCGTGATGAAGAACTTGCAGATCACCAATTGAAACAAAGAATATTTACCCCATCGGGGAAAATCCTTACGGAATTAGCAACAAACTGGCCAGCAGAATTGCAATATGGATGGTTGTCAAGAAAAGTAGTTGGAATATTTGAGTTGCACAATGTCAAACCAGAAAATCCATCCCATGCATCCGATATATTGATTATATTCTCAGATCATTTGCTATTTTTAACAATTGTTGATAATGAACATTATTTAGAACAAGAACACGATGATGGCGAAATTAAGAAAATATCTGTTAGTGACGCATTAATGCATTCGTTGGTTAATGAAAAACCATTACCTAATTTAGACTCATTCCCTGCTATGGAAGTCACTGCCTGGTGTAATATCGAAGAACTGGTTGCAAGTGGATATACTGCAATTAATGATAAAGACAATGCCAAAGGAGAGTACATTCGTTTTTTAAATACAACCTCATCGGGTTTTAAGTCCTTGACATCTAAGAAACATTTCACCAGAAGTTATCATCTCGAACATTGCAAATCCGATAACATCATTGATCTCATTTATAAAGCTAGACTATTGCATAAAAGTTCACCGTTCCATTTATTCAAGTCCACCCAAGAGAAGCATCACGTTTATTATACTGCCCATGATCGTACACTTTACGGGAATGAAATCTCAAGATCACCATTTGTATTGTTCTTAAACATGAAGATTGATGTTCCAGAATATTTCAAGATGCACCCCAATTTGCAATTGTTATTACAAGCTTCATATATAGATGATAAGAAGATCCAAATAACGGGTTATGAAAAATCATCCAAGAAACAATTGAATGAGTTTGTCTATGAAGATCAGTTCCAAGTTTTCCTACACAGGAAAACACGTGAAACATTCCGTAATATTTTCAAGACTTATAATAGCATCACCACGAATTTAATTAGATCAAATGCTAGTGATCTTAAATTTATTGCTAATGGATGTCAGGATCGTGATGCTATTAAACTATTGGAACAAGTGAAATACACCCCAGAACAAACATATCAACAAAAGAACCATCGTCACAAATCATCAGAGCCTATCATGATACCTGAGGAATATATGGAAAAAGTGGAGTCACAACCAAAACTTGAACCACAAGCTAATCGCCCACCAATGAAAAAGAGGAAATCATTTTATGACATATTCAAAAAGAAACAAGAAGGTGGTTATAAAGGTGACGAAAATGCTGTTGGTGATGGACGGTTAATCATTTCTCATCCAGTGCCTCGACAAGTACAAGATAAACCAGTCAATCAAAGGAACGTTTCTCTGACGTTCATACCTAAAGGTCATGAAAATGAGTATATCCACACCCTCAGACCCCTTCCTACATTACATCAAATTGACCAACCAGATGAAGGGGTACATACTAGACAAGAATCAGTTGTTCATCACTTTAAATCATCAGATGAGGAATTATCTCCTAATGAAAAGGGAACAACGGATACATCAAACCCATCGATTGAAGTGCTGCCAGATTTCAAGTTTCCTTCATCATCTTCCACACCATCTAGTGATCCGATCCTGCTTCAACCTGTAGAATACACCGATTCCAAAAAACAAACATCGACTGTTGTCAATCCCACTCCTGCAACTCTTGCTGCCACTACTACCATTCCTGCCACTGCTCCAGTTGCAACTCCCGTTGTTCCTCCTACAATAAAAAGAATACAAACTATAGATAGTAATAGAATCCATCTCAAGAGGAGATCAGGCAAATTCCAAATAGACTATTATAAAACAATCCCGGTGGGAATAATCAACAGTCCATCATTATTGGATGTGTCTTCACCTAATTGGGAAGCTATTAATGCTAGCAGAAATAGTTCTATAAGAACTTCTCATGGCAGTAGTAGCAGGAACAGTTCTACTCAGGTGAGTAATCATCAAGGTCGAGGTTTGAATTTAAGAAATAGGAATTATGAAAATAACAATAGACACGGTGAGAGAAATGGTTTTGGTAACGAAGATGAGGAGGTAGCAAGACGTGTTGTTGATATTGCTAGTTTACGCAAGAACCAACCACCAGCACCAACACCAGCACCAACACTGATACCACAACGACAACCATCATATCAACAACAACAACAACTGAACATGTATTCAAGTAGTCAACAACAAAGGGGTACATCAACTACATCTAAGGCACCTTCACTGACATTTTCAGTTAAACGAACATCCACAGCATTGACTACTCCTCAATCAGTGAGATCACCACATATTGGAGACAGGTTCTTCAATACCAATGCTACAGCAGCTGTTTTCACTGCACCTAAAAAACCTGCAACTATGGTCCCTCGTGACGAGTCCGTGGTGTCTTTAAGTCCTTCTGAAATTGCTAACGAATTAGCCCAATTCATTGATGGTGAATTTGGTGTTTCACATATAGGCAACGACAATAACAACCACTACCAGCACCACCACGACAAAGAAAAACCAGTTGAATATTGCAGGAACCCAAATGAAAGTGTTATAACCTTGACAAGTACCAGTGAAGAAGAACAAGACGACGAAATAGAAGAGATTGAAGAAGAAGAAGTGTTTTACTCACCTAATGAAGAACCGAATCTTGTTCGAAATACAAGCCAATCTGAATCAAGTGAAGCTACTGTTACGTCAAATAGATTTATTATAACCAGTGAGAATTCAAAACAATCAGTGATAGTATCAATGAGAGATGATTCTGTGGCTCAATTATCTGCATTTTTAGAAAAGACTGTTAATTTTTAAACAGCATTAATATACATTTTGCATCGCGTTGCATTTCATTTCATTTCAGTTATTTAATTACTTCATTTACTTAAGGAGTAGCTTGTTTTAATATTCTAGTAACGGCTTCTGCAACAGCATCACCAACTTCAGTAGTTGTACTATTACCTCTCAAATCAGCAGTTCTGATTCCTTTATCCAACACTTCTTTAACGGCTTGTTCCAAAGCTTCAGCTTCTTTAACACAATCCAAACTCAATCTCAACATACTAGCAACAGACAAGATTGTAGCAATTGGGTTGACCTTATTTTCTGGCAAATCAGGAGCAGATCCATGACATGGTTCATAAAGTCCAAATGCAGAGTTAGTATCTGGTAATGAAGCCAATGAAGCAGAAGGCAATAAACCTAAAGAACCTGGGATGACCGAAGCTTCATCTGAGATGATATCACCAAACATGTTTGAAGTAATGATTATACCATTTAATTTAGTTGGGTTTTGAATCAAAATCATGGCTGCAGAATCAATCAATTGATGTTGAACAGATAATTTAGGGAATTCCTCGCTTATAACTTTATCAACAGTTTTTCTCCACAATCTAGAAGATGCCAAGACATTAGCTTTGTCCAAGGACCAAATAGGTAATGGAGGGTTGTGTTGCAATGCCATAAATGCAGCCATACGAGTGATTCTTGTCACTTCATCAACGGTATATTTTTCAGTATCCCAAGCTGATTTTCCATCTTCACTCTCTTCTTGTTCTTGTCTTTCACCAAAATAGATCCCACCAACAAGTTCACGAACAATGATCAAGTTTGTACCCTTGACGACTTCAGGACGCAATGGTGATAATTCTAAAAGTGAATCACTGGCGAAATTACAAGGTCTAATATTAGCATAAAGATTCAATTCTTTACGAATTTTCAATAATCCTTGTTCTGGACGAACAGAACCTGTACCCCATTTAGGTCCACCAACAGCGCCTAACAAGACAGCGTCGGAGGCTTTGGCGCTTTCCAAGGAATCATCAGGTAATGGGACCCCAGTGGCATCAATTGCTGCACCACCAATTAAATGGTGTTTGAATTCAAAGTGGACCTTTTGGTATGGTGTGCTGGATTCAATTGCTTTTAAGGATTTAATTGCTTCAGTGACAATTTCGGTACCGACATGGTCACCTGGTAAGACAGTGATAGTTTTAGTTTTGGTTTGAGCAGACATGGTTGGTTGAAGAAGTTAGGAACAGAAAGAAAAAAAAAAATAGAATTCCTGGAGATGAAAAATTTCATTACGAAGGGATTTTATATATTGTGGGATTTTTTTTTTTTTTTTTTAGTTTTTCGCCCGCTATAGAAACATGCCAAACAAAACCGCGCTCCGGTTCAGGAGACATGTGACTCACAATAACTTACCCGTTAATTATACCAAAAATATATGCTTATATATATAAAAGAAAAAAATTACGATTACTATTCTATACAGGAGATAAATAAACAATGAAGATCATACTAGAATCAACAAACAGACTAACAGACAAGCGAAGGAGAGAGAGAGAGTGATGCATATACACCACGTGTTTAATGACCACTCCATTCAATGGTGTTCAAATCAATACCTTCTTGAACCATTTCCCACAATGGGGACATCTTTCTCAAGAAATCAACTCTTTCGTTAATAGCTTGAATAACGTAGTCGACTTCTGCTTCAGTAGTGAATCTACCAATACCAAATCTAATACTCGAATGAGCAAGAGCATCATCAGCACCTAAAGCATGTAAAACATAGGAAGGTTCCAAAGAAGCAGAAGTACAAGCTGAACCAGAACTCAAGGCGATATCTTTCAAAGCCATCAACAAGGATTCACCTTCGATATAAGCAAAGGAAACATTGACACATCCTGGGTATTGAGATTTAGGATCTTTACATCCATTGAATTGAGTAGAAGGAATGGACAATAAGCCATCTTTCAATTTGGTAGACAATTTCTTAATGTGGGCTCCGTCAAAGGCAGATTCCTCTTTCATTAATCTAGCAGCTTCACCGAAACCAGCAACTAATGGTGGTGCTAAAGTACCGGAACGCAAACCTCTTTCTTGACCACCACCAGTTATGATTGGGTCCAATCTAACTCTTGGTCTTCTTCTGACATAACAAGCACCAATACCCATTGGTCCGTAAATCTTGTGGGATGAAATAGACAATAGATCAATATTCATTTCATTAACATCGATTGGAATCTTACCATAAGCTTGAGCAGCATCGGTATGGAAAAACACTTTATTTTCACGACAGATTTGACCAATTTCTTTTAATGGTTGAATAACCCCAATTTCATTGTTGACGGCCATGATGGAAACAAGAACGGTATCTTTTCTAATTGCCTTTCTCAATTCATCCAAATTGATTAAACCTTCAGAATTAACTGGCAAGTAGGTAACTTCAAACCCTTCATCCTGCATGTGTCTAGCACTATCCAAAACACACTTGTGTTCGGTCTGTGTAGTAATGATATGTTTCTTGGTTTTCTTATAGAAACGAGGCACACCTTTAATAGCCATGTTATTAGTTTCGGTGGCACCACTAGTGAAGATGATTTCTTTAGGATCGGCATTTATCACATCGGCAACGTATGCTCTTGCCTTTTCAACTTCCTTATCTGTTTCCCAACCATATGCGTGAGTAGATGAATGTGGGTTACCATATAAACCAGTGTAAAATTCCAACATTTTATCTAAAACTCTTGGATCAACAGGTGTGGTAGCTTGTACATCTAAATAAATTGGACGGGTACCAAACAACGATTCATCGCGAGATGCTGACTTCAAAGTTATAGGAGACCCTTCTGGAGGCTGTGCTGAGTTGCTAGTGGTCTTTGGAGTTTCAATATCTGTAGGAACATGTAATTCACCAGTTGTAGCATTTGAGGATTTATTTGGGGTAATGTTTTTTTTTCTTGACTTACGAACAAAGATATCCACGAGGGTTGTATTGTATTCTACTTGTTTATTTATTTTTAGACCATGAATAGAAAAGAAGAAATTTGTGAATTTAGACTTAGACTTATTATGTACATTATTACATGGTTATGGTGATAAAGTTTTTAGTAAGTATTTCATTTAAAATATAAAAATCATGACTAGAAGTAATGAATCATAACAGAACTATTACTGTATTGAGTTATCGAATATATGTATTCGTAATCGTAATTCCGATAGCAATCGAAAAAGAGAAGAAAGAATGAATGAATAAACGAATTTAATCGTAAACAGAGCAATAAAGAGAAGTGGGTGAATGAATGGTTAGAGGAAATGACGAGATATTCAAACCATTGGAGGAATAAAAGAGAAAAAAATTAAATATGTACTTGACGAATAATTGGTTTGTATCCTCTTATCTTTCTATCACAAAAACAGACAAATTGAAAAATTAAAAAAACGCCATAATGACAAGAAACGGGAAGGCACTGACTGAAAGGGGGGCGGGATGGGAAGTGTTTACTTATTGACACACGTAGTAATTCAAAAGGGGTATAAATAAATATTTATGAAATCGAACATGAGGCTGATAAAAAAACGTGGTGTTTTTTTTTTTCAGATGATCTATGCATGCCACATCGAAACAGGCACATTATACTTCCGCCCCCTTTGTCACTGTCACTGTCATCGTCAAATATGTTATTCCGATTGGATGATTCCATCGGATATAAGTTCTTGATGTACATGAGAAATTCCATTTAATTTAAATAAACAAAATAGTACCATACATTTCATTCCATGCATCATGGGTTAAACCGGACCAAAATTTGTCTTTGTTGGACTAAACGGTATGAACAAACCCGAAAATAGATACCATGTGTTTGACGTTCATGTTTGTGGTACGTGGTTCATGTTTGTGTTTGTTTTTGATTGCTTTTTCCGTATGAAATTTTTAACTATAACGTTTCTTATATTTAGTTCTTCTTTATTATTAATTTCTAATTGTTCTATTAGGAACCCAAAGCATATCATGAAGCGATGGGATGACATGGTTTTTTGAGTTTAGTTAGAAAGAAAGAAGTATGAACAAATAAATAAAAAATTACGATATTCAAGGGACTGTTATTATTATTATAGTACAAGGGTTCATATATTGACACTAAGAACGAAATATAATAATAATATCATTATTGTATTCATTTATTTATTTGTTTATTTCGTGTCTCCCGTCGTCTAGGTGAATTTCAGGTGTGTTTATTCACCAAGGCAATTCCAATCTCCCAATCTCCCAATACCCATTGTTCTTCTTCATTTTTGTATAACATATTTCTTTAATGCATGTTGGACTATTAGGACTAAGGCTTAGGATTATCGCTTGATAGGTTTTTATATTAAGAAAAATTAATATTTTTTGCATTCTAGAAAGAAAGAACAATTATGCAATTTTCGCAACCCGTGCTTGTGGCATTTATTTATCTATTCAAGGCTTGTCTCCCCCCACGGTTATATTACACTAAGAAGATGAAATTAGTTGATATCTCTTCTGCTGCTCATCGTCAAGAAGAATGTTGTATAAATAAGTCAAAATCCCCCTCCTCTGTTAGATTAAATCTCAAGATATTCTATTTCTGATTTTTTTGGTTGTATTCTTTCTTTCTTTGTAAACATTTCTTTATCCAACCTTATATACATATTTGAATTATGAAGTTTTCATTAAGTTTGGCAGTTTTATCAACTACTTTGGTATCTTTGGTATCAAGTAAAAACGTTTATTGTGTTGTCAATGATAGTCCAGTTGAAACTGTTGATTTAGATACTGGTATTTGTGCTTTCCCAATTCCAGCTAATGCTGAAGTTGAATTCACTTATGTTTCAGCTAATGATTATAATGTTGAATGGTACTATACTTCTGTCGACAACCAAAAATTTTCTACTGATATTAAAAATAAAGGTAGAATTATTAATGTTCCTGCTAGAGTCTTGTACCATAAAAAAGGTCCTTTATTCCATGTTCATTTGGAAAAAACTCCTGCTTCAAACTCTACTGAAGCTATTAGAAAAAGATTCATGAAAGGTACTGATGTTGCTTCTTTGGTTAAAAAAGATGAAGTTGATGCTTGGCTTAGTTCTGTTGAAGGTACTGATGGTGAACTTGTTCCAGGTACTGAATATAGTGTCATTGATATTGATGAATCTTCTTCTTCTTCTGAAGCTTCTTCTTCTGCTGCTGGTTCTGGTGAACAATCTACTGTTACTGAAGAATCCACTACTGTTGTTACTATTACTTCATGTCACAATGATGTTTGTAAACCAACTACTGTTCCAGCTACTTGGGGTCCAACTACTGAAACCGTTTCTGAAGTCACTACTGTTTACACCACTTACTGTCCAATTTCTTCTTATGAAACTGTTGAATCATCAAAAGATATTACTGTTACTAGCAATGGTGCTGAAACTACTGTTAAAGCCACTCCATCTGTTGTCTCTACTGTAATTGAAGGTACTACTACTGAATATGTCACCTATTGTCCACTCTCTTCTGGTGCTACTGGTGCTACTGGTGCTACTGGTGCTACTGGTGCTACCAAATCCAATCAAGGTGTTGTTACTGCTACTGTTTGTAACAATGATGTTTGTGCTGCTACCACTGTTCCAGCCACTTCAAGTGTTATTACAACTACTGTTAAAGGGGAAACTACTGTTTACACTACTTATTGTCCAGCTTCATCCATTGAAAAAGTTGAAGCCACTAAGGAAATCACTGTTTATGCTTGTAACTCTAACAACTGTCACGTCACTAAAGTTGAAGCTACTCCATCTTTTGTTTCTACTGAAGTCGAAGGTACTACTTCTGTTTATGTTACTTATTGTCCATCCAGTAGTGTTATTGCTAGTGGTGAAACCATCGTTACTAAGATTGTTTCTAGTGGTTCTACTTATGTTCCTAAACCAACTGTTGTTACTTCTGCTGGTACTACTTATACTACTGAAACTTTGGTCAATGTTCCAGCTACTAAGACCACTGCTGGTGCATCCTCTCCAGCTGCCGCCGTTGCTGCTGCCTCTTCTCCAGCTTCCGCTGCTGCTCACGGTTCTGCTTCCCCAGCTGCTGCCGTTGCCGCTGCCTCTTCTCCAGCTGCTGCTCATGCTTCTTCTGCTCATGCAACTTTAGCTGCTGAATCCGTTTCTCCAGCTGCTTCATCTGCTGCTGCTGCTAAACAAACTCCAGTTATTTCAACTTACGGTTCTCAATCTGCTAAACCAACTGCTGCTGTTACTACTTTTGAAGGTGCTGCTTCTTCTCCATCTTCTAGAGGTTCTATCTTAGCTATTGCTTTGATGATGCCATTAGCTTATTTCATTTAAATGAATTAACTATCCCCTATTTTATCCCTTTTCCCTTTCTTGTTGATTATTATTATTATTAGTTTCTGTTTTATTATTATTATTTATTATTTTCGGTTTTCTGTATTACAAAGTATTTACTTACCTTCTTGGATCCATGATTATTTGTTTCGGTTAGCTTTTTCATTACGCAAAAAAAAAAAAAGAAAAAAAAATTTGATACCCATTGTTAAAGCTTGTGATTTTTTTTTATACATATATTATAGAGATATAGATTTCTTATTGTACTCTTGTTTTCGGTTTATATTTTTATTTTTTTAATAAAGATACCTTTACTAGATTTAATAGAAGTAAGGGGTTGTTTCATTATCAAGTGTAGTTCATTAATGTCATCTTGTATTTCGCTACCGAGGCAGTTACCCGAATTTCAACCATGATCAATAGAAAAAGCTTATTAAGCATTCTCATAAGCAGATGAGGCTTATTATCCTCTTAGATGAATTTCATTACCTCTAAATGATGAAAATTTCAAGTTCTTTCTTTGAGTAAGGAACAACATCACAAACTTTTTTGCAATACGTTGTGGTCGGGGGGGTTTCGCGTGATAAATTTCCTGCATGAATATTGACACAAAATCTAGGACATCGCCATGTCACAACCATGTAATGACCTGCCCTGCCAATGTTGGTCCAATGCATTGATGTAGTTATACATAGGATACTACATATATCCTTTGGTGATGACCAAACAGATGTAAATTTCATTTCTTCTCTTTTACTTTGATAAACTTGCTAAATTATTGCGAAAAGGTTTTTTAAAATTTTTTAGTTATATTTAAATTTTGTACGAAAAATGAAACGAAATTTTGATTAAAAAAAAATAACACTAAGATACTTAATTGATGGTTATTTCAGAAGAGAGATTTAGTCTTGTGCTGGATATCTAGTTCTACAGAGCATTTATAGGATTATTAACATCTATGGTATATGTTGATGATGATTCGGTTGATCATCGGATCAACTAGAAGATTAATTTTCCTGTGACGTGATGTGATGTAATGCGTTGTAATGTAAGGTATAAGGTACACCAAACGCGTTGAATTTTTGTTTTTGTTTTTGTTTTTGTTTATTTAGTTATCACAATAATAAATCTACCATTGGATGAAATAAGAAAACAAATTAATAATTTCTTGAAACAGGAACACAGATACAGATACAGTACATACACCGCAGTTACGGATAATTTCAAATTTCAAATCTTCTCTTACCTTCTTTTTGATTAGCAAAATTTTGAATTTCTGTAGTTTGCTATTTTTCTTTTTTGGGGGAAAGAGAATTAAGTTATGAGCACACCAATATAATTCGTGTTGGGTGGGGATGGTTAGTTGTTGTGGTCGGGTGTTGAATTCCACAATGGTTTATAGCAAGGTTGATCATATTAGGCAATTCCAAAACAAACTATTGCTGGATATTACAATACAATAAATAAATAATAATATCTGGTTACACCAATATTTGACTAACTGGAATGGAGATGAGATGAGAAGTGGAGTAGTAGAGGGATTCGTAAGTAAGGCAATTTCCTTAAGGCTTTGAAATCGTAAGTAAACATAGTACAAAAGTCGACAACAAAGGCATTTGAACAATTGAACAATTGAAAGGAAAAAAGGAATCCCAGGCGGATAGGGTTAGGTTAACTTTCAAACCCAACAAGTTGTTTTTGATGAGAACAATAAGTTATTGTTCTTTTTAGTTTGTTTTCCTGTATATTGTTCATTGTATAATCAGAGACATTATGCACGACTAAATATTGTTTTTGCCCCAAAAAGAAGAGGCAATAATAATAATAACAATTATTATCATACGTTTGAACGGGTCGGGTGAGAGAGAGATGGCCGGAATGGTTGGTACGGAGATAATGGGGAGTGGTTAGTGGTGAAGTTAATATTATACCATTGTAGTTATAACAAATTATTATTACATTCTGATGAAAAGATATCTTGATTATTTTATAGTATTGTCATTTTATTGGATTGTCATTTTTTTTAGTTTTTGTTTGAATATGGATTATATATTTACTATAATCAACCAATGTGGTTATCCACCTGCCGTTTTCGTCCTAGTTCTAAACAAGGCGGGGCGTTTACTTGCTACATTGAAAAAGAAAAGCAATTATTATAAAAGATTCAAGAGCAATCAACGATAGTGGTTGGTAACTTCATCAGATGATATTCAATGTACAATGCATGATACGTTCGACATACCGTACGTTTTTCCTATTGTTCGTGATGATGATGATATCACTGGCACTGAAAACTCGTAGTAGCTAATACACGCATGTATTATGTATGAACTATTCTTTTTTTATTAAACTTTACGTTATTTAACTTTGCTTGAGTTTACTTTACATTACGTTTGTTCTAGATCCTTATAGATGTAATGAATAAATATCTCGGAACACAAAACCCACGTTTTGTTCATCATCCTGGTAAAAAAATTCAATGCTGCAATGCAAGTAAAGCAAAAAATTTTTACCATAAAAAAAATAAAAATTATCAAAAAGGTAAAATTCAAATAAATTAAAAGGGGGAAGTTGGATTTGAGAGAACGACATTTAGTACAGTAAGTTCAGTTAATCTAAGTAGTTAGTTTTTTTGACTAATGAATAAGAAAACGTTTTCTTGGACTCTTTCAACTTCAACTTTGGAGTGTTTGAGCCTCCTTACATAATAGGCGAATTTTAGGTATTGTTCCCACTACTGTTTGGATTGTTGTTGTTGGTGGTGTTGTTGTTAGAATTGTTCACTTGTTTGTTCTTGTTAGACACTGTTTTGAGTTATTCCTCTATTCCCCATTCTTTATTTTAACATGAAATTCATATTGATTAGTTAGTTTAAAAACAAAAAGATGGTTGGGAAATTTGTGTAATGTAAAAATTTTTCAATTATTATTTTATTTGCTACTTATTATGTACTTGCGAAATTTTAAGAAGATATACATATTAGTTTGTACAAACACGGTCTTTCAGAGAGTTTAGCTGGATTGTTATATTTAGTTTCTTTCGGGGTAAGGTTTACCCATTAAGAGGATTCTACCAAAACTAGTCACCTTGTATGTATGTATCTATGGCGGAAAGTTAACCTGCTATGCTTTACTCTAAATATGTCAAGCTTCTTACCAGGGTCAGGTTCTACACTTCCAAGAATTTCCTCCTATTTTTAGCAGACACTAGGAAAGAGGAGAAGAATTTTCCACAACTAAGGAGAAATGGTTACGAAATTATTTATCTCTCCTCCCCGGTTTTGAACAATTCGTGTGGTAGAATATTATTTTTTTTATATTGTATTAATGTGAATTTACTTTTATTTTTTATTTTATTATATTTCAACGTATGCACCAACCTCATCATCATCTTAATCATCACCTGAGACCATCGAATAATTACAGACGTCGCGGGGAGATCAGCAGAAAGTGAAACTGCAGATCACTCAATTTAGTTACACGTACTGGCTGTGTTTTACTGTTTTAACATGACTTAAGGTTTACTAATTAAAAAAAGAATACAAAATCACTAATTCACTAATTCACTAATTCAGGTTTTTTTAATTATACTATTTCTTGGCCCCAGGACACACACACATACGCAAGATGGATTAAACCGCAAAAAAAACACCGTGATGAAATTATTGTTTTGCAAAATTCTTCTCCTTTTCTTTTTCTTTTTGTTATTTTGCATTTTGCATTTGAATTCCTTTGTGCTATGGGCTAATTATATTCTACAAAACAAAAGGGGGTGGAGAGTATATCGTAGAGGATAATACGTATCCCATATTGTTCTCTACATTTTTGCGTGTACTGGAATTCAACGTGGTTAAGTTTCGTAACCTAAACACCTTGTCTTACCCCAATTCATTTCATGCAAGATTCGCAACAATAACCAACCAGTGAATGCCTTACTGCAATCGCCTCTCATTCACCATAACCACCAGCAACAATAGAAACACCCAAATAAAGAATGGGGCAAACAAAAAAAAAGCTAAACCAGAATAGTTTCTTTCGATACTTGGAATTTTCAACTATTTCAAGTATTCCACTATGCCGCTATTCCCTTTTTACTTGTTCTTTTTGTTCTTTTTGGATGTTTTCTTTTAGTTACTTTAAGAATTGTTGCAGTTATAATAAACAGACTAAAAAAAACTGCGAAAAAATAACCAACCATGTTTATTAATAACAACAATAACTTATTCATGCTTTCTAAAGAACAATAATTACTCTTTGTGTATTTGTTTTGCTTTTTTCTATTTCGCAGCTGCATTTGTGATACTCCTAATTCGCATTTTGAAAAATCTGTTTATTCACTCCCATTACCTCTTCACCCCCAATTCACTCATACTTCTCTTCCTCCCCCTGATTCACTCATGTATAATCCAAAGATCAAAAGAATATAAAACTCTCCCAAGATTCCCCTTTTTTTGATTTTAGAATTTAATCTTATTCTTCTTTTCTTCTTCTTCTTCTTTTCTTATTATTCTTGTTTCATTAATCAACCTTAAATTATATACACTCGTTTCCTATTAAAAATAATTTAATAATGAGATTCTCATCCGTTGCCCTTGCTTCTACTGCTTTATTTGCTTCCTCAGCCGTTGCTCAACAAGTTGCTTGTCTTGTTGAAAACCAAGAAGTCGCTGTTGTTGACTTAGCCACTGGTACTTGTCCATTCACCATTCCAGACAGATTACCTGTTGAATTCACTTTTGTTTCTCCAGAAGAATACAACATTGAATGGTACTACACCGTTGCCAACAACCAAAGATTCAGAACTGATATCAGAAACAAAGGTAGAGTTATCAATGTTCCAGCTCGTTTCTTATACGGTACCCCAGGTGCTCCATTATTCCAAGTTCATTTGGAAAAAGAACCAAGTTCTAACTCTACTGCTGCTATCAGAAAGAGATTAATGAAAGAAGTTCCAGTTGCCAAGAGAGATGCTGTTGATGACTTTATTGCTTCTATTGAAAACACCGATGGTACTATTGTCAGTGGTGACAACTACGCTTTGCAAGTTGTTGACCTTGAAACCGTTACTGAAGTTGAAACCCAAGTTATTACCGTTACTGCTTGTGAAAACGATGTTTGTCATGAAACCACCGTCCCAGCTACTTTAGGTCCAGTCACCACCACCGTCTCTGAAGTTGAAACCATCTACACTACTTACTGTCCAGTTTCTTCTATTGAAACCGTTGTTCCAGTCAAGACCATCACCGTTACTAAATGTAAAGACAATGCTTGTAAAGAATCTCAAGCTCCAGCTACTCCAGTTACCACCACCACCGTTACTGCTGGTGTTACTACTCAATATGTCACTTACTGCCCAATTGAAGAAACTGACATCAAGACCATCACTGTTACTGCTTGTAAGAACGACATCTGTAAAGAAACTACCGTCAAGGCCGTTCCAGCTCCAACTACCTCCGTTGCTAAAGGTGGTGAATCTACTGTCTACACTACTTACTGTCCACTTGAATCCGTTGAAACTGTTGCTCCAGTTAAGACCATCACTGTTACTGAATGTAAAGGTAACATCTGTAAAGAATCTCCAGTCGCTGCTACCCCAGTCACCACTAACACTGTTGTTGAAGGTACTACCACTGAATTCGTTACCTACTGTCCAGTTTCCTCTTCTCCAGCTCCAGCTCCAGCTCCAAAACCAACCCCAGCTCCAGCTCCAAAACCAGCTCCAGCTCCAGCTGCTTCTGAAAGCCCAGCCAACGTTAAATCAACTGTTGCTGCTGAATCAGTTGCTCCATCAGTTGCTCCAGCTCCAGCCCCAGCTCCAGCCCCAGCTCCATCAGTTGCTCCAGCCCCAGCTCCAGCTCCAGGTGCTTCCACCATGGCTCAAGTTGCTCCAAAAGAAACCGTTGCTGCTCAACAAGCTCCAGCTGTTTCCACTTATGCTGCTTCTGCCGCTACTTCTGGTGCTTCTTTCTTAGCTTTGGCTTTGATCCCATTGGCTTACTTCATGTAAGTTTGATCTTTTCAAATTTTCAAATTTTCTGTTTTTCGATTTTTCGATTTTTCGATTTATTAAACTTTTTTTTCGTAGTTTTTTTGTTATCTTATCATAAAGGCTATTTATTTTGATTTGCTATTATCTTCTAAGTTCGGGATGTATTCTTTTTTTAATTTTTTTGTTAAGATGTATTGATTTACATTGAAACTAATTTCGGTTTTGTCCTGTATGTACAATTTATTATATATACCCTTTTTTTCGATTATTAATTAATGTATTATTTTTTTTTCGGTGATCAGATAATATTGACAAGTCTTAGCTATGATGTTATGTGTTGAGAATGATTGCAAAAAAAAAAATAGAAGAAAGAGGAAGGAAAAAAAATGCCATCACCAGGAATCGAACCTGGGTCTAATCGGGATTGAACTCACATTAAATTGCGACCACAACGATTTATAATAACCACTATACGATGATGGCTAGTTGGTTGATTTCGTAAAATTCATTGTTTTCTATAATTAACCAAATTCCATTGATGAAACACACCAGAACAAAATTAATAATTGCAGATAAAAAAAAAAAGAACAAGAAAAAAAAAAACATATACTCCTTAATTCAACTGTTATCTTCATTTATTCATTCAATTAAACAATAAGTCACACTCACCATGTCATCATCAGCTACATCAAGAAAGAAGTTACTATTAATGGGCCGTTCTGGTTCCGGGAAGTCATCGATGAGGTCAATTATATTCTCCAATTATTCAGCATTAGATACCAGAAGATTAGGAGCAACCATAGATGTTGAATTACTGCATTTAAGATTTTTGGGAAACATGACATTGAATTTATGGGATTGTGGAGGTCAAACTGTCTTTATGGATAATTATTTCACATCACAAAAAGATCATATTTTCAAAATGGTTCAAGTATTAATCCATGTTTTTGATGTGGAAAGTAAACTGATTAATAAAGATATTGAAATTTTCATCAAATCTTTGACTAATTTACAACAATACCTGCCGGGAGCTAAAGTATTTGTCTTGTTACATAAAATGGATTTGGTTCAAGTTGATAAACGTCAAGAGTTGTTTCAAATTATGATGGAAAAATTACAAAAAATATCTAATCCTTATCATTTTAAATTAATTGGGTTTCCAACCTCTATATGGGATGAAAGTTTATATAAAGCTTGGTCACAGATTGTATGTTCATTGATACCTAATATTAACTTGTTTAATGATAATTTGATCAAATTTAATTCTATCTTGGATGCAGAAGAAATTATATTGTTTGAAAAAACCACGTTTTTGGTCATCTCATCAACAACCTCGATACAGAACCAACAAAAACAAATCGAGAATGGTCTGGTGGATAATCAAGATGAAGAAGAATTAGATCCAAAGAGATTTGAAAAGATTTCCAATATCATCAAGACATATAAACAATCAATAACTAAATTAAGAACCAATTTTAAAAATTTAATAATTAGAGGTAGTAATGGTACAAATTTTTATATTGATATAATAACTGATAATATGTTTATCATGATTGTGTTGAAAGATAAAAAAGATACTAATAATACGGTTCAACAACAACATGAAGAATTACTAATCTTGGATAACATAAAGGCTGCAAGAAAGTGGTTTGAAAAGATTGAAAATAATGAATAGGTTGATTGTACTGCATATACATATATCTACTTGTATCGCATTTAATTTCCCTCCCCGCCAACGCGTCGTATAACTTCTATTATTGTTATCATGTTCTCGTTTAAGAATTGGTGAACAAAACCATAGCGGGAAGGGTGAGGGTGAGGGTTATTCTATTACATTGTGGTGTAGAATTTCATCGAGGTTGTCATGTTAACACTCAAAGTTCTTCTGCATGGTGTTCCCAAGAGAAGTAGAATAAACAAACAATAGAGGTGAAACTAAATGAATTTTGGGTATCAAGGTTTGTTGTAACTAACAATTAAATTCTTATGAAAAATTTTTTTTTTTTTTTTTTTGAATTGACAATTTCATAATAAACTTTGGTTTGGTTATAGGCAACTTAATTTACAGAAAATCAAAAATCGAAAAAAAAAAAAACAACAAATTATTTATTACAACTTCCTTTGTCTTTTCCCTCCACTTGATTCACCTTTTTCTTTATATCTATTCTAGTCATCAATCTTGATTCTTGTCAATTGCATAACCTACAACATAAATCATGGGTAAATTAGTTGAATTATTAACTCATCCAACTGAGTTGGCTGCTGCAGTGAAATTATTAGGATTCAGACAAACTTTACATCCACAAAAAATTGATCCAAATGATACTGATTTGGTAAGATGTTACCAATTGTTGAAATTAACTTCAAGATCATTTGCCTCTGTCATTAAAGAATTACATCCCGAGTTACGTGATGCCATTATGGTTTTTTACCTTGTTTTAAGAGCATTGGATACCATTGAAGATGATATGTCCATTAAACCATCAATTAAAGTTCCTTTGTTACGATCATTCGACGACAAATTGGATACCGAAGATTGGACTTTTGATGGAAATGGTCCAAATGAAAAAGATAGACCTGTTTTGGTTGAATTTGATAAAATTTTGAGAGTCTACCATAGATTTAAACCTGAATACCAAGCTATCATTAAAGATATCACCAAGAAAATGGGTAATGGTATGGCTGATTATATCATGGATGATGAATTCAATGTCAATGGTGTTGTCACCGTTAAAGATTATGATTTATATTGTCATTATGTCGCTGGTTTGGTTGGTGAAGGATTAACTGAATTTTTAATCTTGGTGAAATTTGGTGATCAATCATTAAAGGCAAATAATTTTGAAAAAGCCGAATCAATGGGTTTGTTCTTACAAAAGACCAATATCATTAGAGATTACCAAGAAGATTTACAAGATGGAAGAAGTTTCTGGCCTAAGGAAATTTGGAGTAAATATACTGATAAATTGCCAGAATTCCACGACAACCCTGAAAAAGAATTTGATGGGGTTAGTTGTATTAATGAATTGGTGTTAAATGCTTTGGGTCACGTTACTGATTGTCTTGAATATTTATCATTAGTCAAAGATCCATCTAGTTTTTCATTCTGTGCTATTCCACAAGTCATGGCTGTTGCCACATTAGCCGAAGTTTATAATAATCCAAAAGTCTTACATAATGTGGTCAAGATTAGAAAAGGTACTACATGTGACTTGATCTTAAAAAGTAGAACTTTCCCAGGAGTTGTGCAAATTTTCAAACATTATATTCAAGTTATCAACCATAAATCTTCAGTCAAGGATCCAAACTATTTGAAGATTGGTATAAAATGTGGCCAAATTGAACAATGTTGTGAAATGTTGTATCCAACCAAGGCTGCATTACCTGCCAACATGACTACTGTTCCAGAAAATAAATATACTAAAACCATTGCTGCTAGAGAGAAAGTTGATAGATCCATACAGAGAATTATTGAACAAGAAAACTTCAACTTTAATGTTGTTGTGTTCAGTATTGGAGCTTTAATTTTTGGTTTGATTTATTTTATTCGTAATTGAGTTGAATTGTTTTTCGCTAGTTTTAGAGATGTGTGTAGGTAGATGTTGTAATAAGTAAGTTGTGCTTATCATTAATATTATATCATTATTATTAGATTATAGAAGGATTATTTTTACGAATGGTAGGCTGTGGGGAAGGCAGTGTTGATAATTCAACAGGCTTTAGTGTTTTTGTAATAAGTTTATAATCATTATTTTTTTTTCTTAGTGGGTGAACACTTATGTAATCATCGGGTATATCACAAGGAACTTTGCCCCGAAGCCGAGATTTTTCCGACGAATTTTTTTTTATTTTTCTTATTTTTGTGCATGTTGTATTATTTATTTTATATACTCCTTCGCCCCGTCCAACTTTAATTATTTATTAATCAACAACTATCTCCCCACTCTGAGTTTATAATCATATTACAATTCGATTTTTCCTTTGATATCAATTGCTTTTGTCAGTTTGTTAGTTGATGATGTCAGATACTAATCTACAACCACCACCACCTCCTCAGGAACCAGAAGCTAGTGGTTCTTCATCAACTACAAATACCCCACATGATTTAGTCCAATTCCCACTTAAATTAATAACTTGGAGATTAGATTCTCATGTCAATAACAGCAGCAATAATGACGGTCTGTTGGTAACTCCGATCTTATTACAAGAAAAGAATGGCCCTTGTCCTTTGATTGCCTTATGCAATACATTATTATTAAATCATGATTTAAGGAATAAGAATAGATCTAGTAATCAATGTATACTGGATGAACAAGATGGACAAGAAGAAGAGGAAAGTAGTACTTATTCCACTGATCCATTAGCACGATCTAAGGAAATTGGAGTGGATAATTTCAAATCCAAATTAATTAGCAAATATCATAATGAAGGGAAGATTACGTTAGATGAAGTTTTGCAAATTATTGGTGACTTGTTATTGATTTATATTGATGGTATTGAAGATAGATTTAGATTCACCATTGATGAATTATTATCAAATTTACCTAAATTACATACTGGTTTAAATGTTAATCCAATTTTGTATTCATCTGATTTCCAACAAGATTTGGGAACTGAATTATTTGATATATTTGATTTGAAATTCAAACATGGTTGGATTGTTGATCCTGTGAATAACCACCAAAATGATGATGAGGATTATAGAACTTTGATTGAGTTGATTAATTCATTAGAAGATTTCGATCGAGTTCAAGATTATTTATTACATGATGGAAATGATCCTAAAATCAATCATAATAAACAATTACTTTCTAAATGGTTAAATGTCAATCAAACTCAATTGACAAACGAAGGTATTAAACAATTAAATAATGAATTACGTATTAATGAATTTGTGGTATTTTTCAGAAATAATCATTTTAGTACCTTGCTTAAGAAATCAAATAATGAATTTTATTTATTATTAACTGATGCTTCATTCAATCTTGCAAGAAATAAATCGTATCAAATAATTTGGCAATCTTTGAATAGTGTTTCCGGAAATGATGATTTATTTTTCACAGGTGAATTCACTCCTGTTTTAGATATTGATCAAGATTTACCAACTACAAGTGACAATGTTGGTGGTGGTGGTGGCCATGATAATTCGGATTATTTATTATTGAAACAATTACAGGAAGAAGAAGATCAGAAAATGGCTGCTGGTTTACAAAAAAAGTATGAGAAAAGAAACCCCAATAATAAGAATGCTACAACTACAGCCACTCCACTGGATCAAAAATCATCATCAGTCTCCAATCCAGGAACAAGTAAACTTCAAGAAGTAAAACAAACCAAGAAAGAAAAAAACAAGGACAAAAAGAAAATGCATTGTATTATTACATAGACATTATTAATTTTATTTGATGTATAACATTTATTTACTTTATTATTCTTCCTCTTCTTCTCCCTCCTCTTCTTTGTCGTCGTTCTCAACATTACTTTCTTTATCATTTTGAACTGCTTGTGTTTGTAATTGAGAGGAACCTTCTTCTTCTCCTTCACCTTCACCTTCCTCTTCTTTATCATCTTCTTCCTCTTCTTCACCTTCATATTCCATAGGATCATATTCAGATCTTATTGTATCCATCTTCTTTAATTCATTTGTAGTTGGTTCTCTTAATTTGAAGTTTATACCATCATAAGTTCTTTCCTTTATAAACTTGTTGATTTCAGAATTAGTTGATGCTCTATGTTTCTTCAAATCGATTTTACCATTAATTGGATAATAATATGCAATTTTTCTTCTTTTAACAGACTTTCCACTCAGTTCATCATTAGCATCATCAACAGGGACAAATTTAATTGCCAATTCTTCATTTTCATGTTGAAATACTTGATAACTCATATCATAATTCTTATTATACTTGAATTTAAACTCATCAGTTATCTCTTCTTCTTCATCTAATAAATTTATAGGTTGTTCTCTTGTAGTGGAATGTAATTTCTCATACAAGTTATTAACTTGATCATCACCTTCAACTCTAAACATCGAGATCCATTCCCCATCTTCTGATTTAATTGGTTTGAAAATGGCACTTTCTAAAGATTTATTAATTATTTCTTTATTAACCTTATTTCTAGATTGTTGTTGTTTCAATTCTCTTTCAATCGATGCACTACCAGTGAATTTCAAATTGAAAAAACTATTATCCATCATTGACGTATCTGGTAATAATGGCCAGGCATTTACAGCACGTAAATGTTTCTTTCTTGGATGTTTTAATTTGTTCAAATCTTGGAATGTTTCATTAGCAATAGTGAAACCTTCTTCAACTTTATTTAATTGAGATTCAGCATCGAAATGTTCATCTTTAGATAATCTTTCTTTATTTTTCAGTTCTTCATTAGCTGTACTTAATCCACTCACTCCTTTAGATAACGGACGTTCAGAAATATATTCTGTTCTTCTTAAAAATGAAACTCCTGGTTCATTCTTGGATATTCTTCCAATCCCAGCATCTCTTAATAGTACTCGATCTTTAGGATGTAATTGATCGTATTTTAATTTCCCAATAGATTCGATTTTTTCTTCAGATAAAAACACATGATTATTTATTAAATTCAAATCCAATCCTAATTGATCATCTATTCTTTCCATCAAATTTTGGAAATTCTCTTTACGGAACAAGGAAGCCATTAAATATTCACCTTCTTGTTTGGTTGATATTGGATCCGTGGTGTTGTATGCTATGAATTTTGGGTTTAATGGTGGTGGTGGTAAGTTGTTTGTATAACGAACTTTAGCAATATAATCTTGCTTCATCGATTTCTGAGGTTTATTCGATGATGACATTGTTTTTTGGTCTCTTGTTTGTCTTCCAACTACTGTTGTTATTTATTTTGTTGGAATTTTGAAATTTTCTTTTCAAGTCGAATTTAATTTTTTTTTTCTTTCGCTGAAGTTTACGGTTTCCACACGACAAATAATTTAGTGTACAATAATAATGCTTGTATATATATATATATAAATAAATTCAGAAAAATCTATAATCATTTAGAAAGAGAGACTATCTACCAGGTTTTGGTGATCAGTTTATAGAAATCATGACCTTGTTGTTCAGCAATGGATTTTTCCAAATCAGAAACTTTTCTGGAACCATCAGCACCAGCAAAAGTACCAGCACCCCATGGAGAAGCACCATGAACTTCTTCAAAACTAGTAATACCTGGATGACCATAACCAAATGGAACATAAATAATACCATGGTGAGCCAAAGTACTCAAAGTGTTAATGACAGTAGTTTCTTGACCACCACCTGGAGTACCAGTAGAAACGAAAACACCAGCATGTTTACCTCTCAAGGCTTGTTTAGCCCATAATCCACCAGTGGCATCAAGGAAACTTTTCCATTGAGCTGGGAAATTACCAAATCTGGTTGGAACACCAAGTAAGAAAGCATCATATTCAGTTAAAGTTTTTGGTTCAGCAATTGGAATGTCTGGTTTTGCTGGAGCTTTAACCAATTTTAAAACTTCTGAGGATAAAGTTTCTGGAACTTGGAAAATATCAGCTTGACCACCAGCTTTTAAAACACCTGCTCTTTGAGCAAGACCCAATTCATAAATATGGTGGTAAAGGGAGTAAAGAATAATTGCTGTTCTTGGTGGAGCCATTGTTATAATTGAATAGATAGATAGATACGAATGTATTTGATGAATCAAATTTTTTATAAAAAAAGATCAAGCAGGAAAAAATAACACGGTATTTATACAATACGACCGGAATTCAATTTAACATTTAAATAGTAATATTAATAATAAGAAAAAGAAAGAAAAAAACTGTGGGAAATTTGGACATAGCGAATAATCCCTGTTGCATACATGTTTCTAGTTTTTGGGTGAAAGAACCCACCACTAAAACAACAACCGCAACATTTTATTAAACTTTGTGTTTGTTTTTCGCATTTTATGTAATTATTAGTCAAATGCAACACAGAGTGTGAATGTTTCTTGAACTTGACCTGAATAGTGGCTGGAGTGACCAATCAACACACATATTCAGATATACGAGGGATGTAATTGTACCCCATCATCTTGTCAAGCTGGGAGCCGTTATTTTATTGAGAAGAATGATTTATTTTCGACCACCGGAAATTCACCTCGGAAATACCCTTTTGGGATCGATTTGATTACATAAGCTAAACCATGTTCTATTAATTTGTTCAAGTCAATGAAATCCCTCATTCATCACAGGAGAAGTGACCATACTGATTATTACTCAAGAGATCTTACTATTACAAGAAGTTGCAGAAAGTAAGTTTGATTAATATGCTACTTTCCTCCCTTATGTCGTGCACTTACCATTACTCTTGTCGCTCTTAGAATATTTACCCAATTAAAGCGTGAGAAATTTTGCTTAATATATTTTTTTTTTCTGTCCTAAGGAATTAGAGAAACGAAAAAAAAAAAAAATAGAACAGTATCAAAAGAGGTCCAGATATCCATTAGCATACACCTCATCATATCATCATTATAATCATTTCACCATAATGTTAAGAATAACTAGATTATCACACAGACCACTTGCATTTTTGCGTTTCAATTCATCATTGAGCAGACCAGAAGCATTACAATTAAACAAAAAAGACTTAAAAACCAATGAATATGTTCAACAAGCACCAAACAGAAACGTAACATGGTCCCCATCTCAAGAAGAAAGAATAGAAGTTATTAATAAATTCCCACATAGATTTGTTCAAAGAGATTTGGAACAACAACCAAGACCTTATGCTGCTATAGATTTAATTGCTAAGGAACCAATAAGATATTTAACTCATGAAGAAGGTAATATTGCTGTTTGTGACGGTAATAGAGGAAGTACTTTACAAGGTCATCCTAAAGTTTTCATCAATTTGGATCAACCAAAAGCTGCTACTTGTGGTTATTGTGGTTTGAGATATGCCAAAGAAGAATTCAAACAACAAATTGAAGCTGGTGAAGCTTAAAACCCCTTAAAAGGAATAAACAATCGATATTTAGTTATTGTAAATTAGTGAATGACAGGATATAAAGAGAAAGAAATATATATATATATAATCCGAAAAATCGATCCTCTAACACATGTAATGTGTATATTTTTTTTCATGTTTTAATTTTTCAGATGCGTGTGGGCCGAGGAGTCGAGTCAAAAAATCATAATTTCACGCCCATTTTGCGCGAGGTAAAAAATTCCAAACGGATAAGAGTCGAATATCTCTTGAAATTGTTTCTGCCTTATGACTCCCTCTCTCACACACAGTCCCCCACCCCCACAATTTTTTAGATTTTTTTAAACCCTTTCATGACCTTTTTCTTTTGAACACATTTTTTATATCTCCTTTTTCTTCTTTATCCTAACTAAAGCAATCATGGTTAATGAGAATGTATGGACGCTGGTGGGAAGAGGAATATGGTACTCTCGACACCATTTGATTCATAGTTATCTAATCATTCCTATTGGTATAATTACCTTATTGATGATTTTATATGGATTCAATATCTTATTAGTCGATATCTTCAAGATCAAGTTCCCAGGTTCGGTGTTGGGATTATTGATTAATTTAGTGTTCTTATGTGTATTAAGTCTACTTAGTGATCTAAAGGGAGAATCCAAGTTTATCAAACAAATCAGTTTGGGATCATCCAAGATTTTAACCAATTATTTACGATTAATTAAACCTTCAATGAACTTTACATTAAAATGGATAAACGTATTCTTCATACCTTCATTCGTCATATTACCATTATCTGATCCAATCACTTTCATTGAGTGTTTGAAAATTGCTGGAGTGTTTGTTGTTGGGTTGGCTCTCTTGATATTGATAGATGTGAATATGATCAAAGCTTTTAGATTTATCCTTGAGAAATTCGGATACAAAGAAGAGAAAACACATTCAGATGAGGATAATATTAATGAGGAAGAAATAGAAATGGAAGTTATTCAAAGTAATAGAAGAACTTTTACCAGTATGAGAGATGATATAACCACCATTGATATTGATAGTTTACATCCAGATCGTAGAAATCGAGAAGAAACACCCCCTCGTGGTGGTCTGGGTACTAATACTGGCACAGGAACCAGTAACGTCTCCATCACCGAAAACCCCTTTGATCAAACTAGCTCGAATTTACTAGAACCTGATCCAATCTATTATAAACCTCACCATGTGGACACATATAATCCAACATCACATGTAACTCCAGAACAATCAAACAAAAACGCTATATCCACTTCTATTGAACAACAAGTACAAGAAGATGCACGAGAGTTATTACCATCTATTACTGTATTTATTTCCAATTACATTGATTGGATCTTGTACTTTTTTTTGTTTATCATTTCCTTGCCATTATACTATATTCCATCCATTCACACATATCTTCCATATCATCTAAGCATCACGGTGTTATCCTATTATGTGGCATTATTGATCCCACAAAAATACCCTGTCACCAAGAAATTTGCCCACCCAATAATCATATCAACGGGATTAATTTTGTTCATTTGTTTCATTGGCTCCTTGATTTATCATCATCATCCAGATGGGTTTTTACAAGATTTAAGGTTTTACAAGACCGGGAAAAACTATCTAAACTTATTTAGTGGGTTAACTTTAAATAACAATGCCAAATCAAATCAAGTTCCATCCAATGATCCAACATCAACTCCACAATGGCCAGGATGTGGTGATTTCTTATCTTCATTAATGGATATCTCCATTGTTAGTTTATCACTCCCCATGTTTACTCATCGACGTGATTTCATTAATAATTTTGCTATATTATGTCCAACAATCTTGGCTAGTATTGGCTTGACATTTTTCCTCTATCCAATTATCTGTCATGCCATTGGAATTGAAGCAGGTAGATCAATTGGTTTTATTGGACGTTCGGTTACTTTAGCCTTGGGAACTCCATTGATTCAAGCTTTAGGTGGGTCAGTATCGTTGATGGCCGTGTGTACTATTTTATCAGGGATTTTAGGAGTATTGATCAATGAACCTTTGTTTAGATTATTAAGAGTCGATAAACAGGATTATGTTACTAGAGGTGTGACATTGGGTATAAATTGTGGTGCTATTGCCACGGCTCATTTATTGAATGTGGATCCTCGTGCTGCTTCAATGTCAAGTTTGAGTTTCTCTGTTTTTGGTACTGTCATGGTTATTATGGCTAGTATTGGTGCTGTTAGAGACTTGGTACGTTCGTGGGTAGGATTATAAACAAGAACCACCAACCAAATTATTTATTTTATATGTATTCTTCCAATAATGTTATATATGTATGTATGTGAGTTTATTTATTTTTTTACATGTTTATGTGTAACCAATTTGAATGACAACGATCTGTAAATTAACTTATTCTTATACACCTAAAAGTTCTAACATACCACAAATTTCTTGAGCTTGTTTGGCTTCATTAATCTGTTGTTGTAATTCGTTTGGTTTAATATCTTCTACTTGTAATGATTTTTTATAATTAGCCAACAATTCACCAACACTTCCAGAAAACCCCTTTTTGGTTATACTCAGTTGTTGTTTAATTATATGATCTTCTTCTTCACCACCGTAATCTCTACCTTTCATCATTCTAGAAAATCCACCCGATTTAACCATACTTTGTTGCTGTTGTTGCTTACTGGAAGGATCAGTTTTATTGGTTTTTGTAGATCTAATAGTTATCAACCCTGAAGTTAAACCAGTGACGAAATGTTTTTGATTCACTGGTGAAACACCACATGCTAAAACTCCATCACCGAATTTCCAACCGAATTGAACCTTCCAATTAGCTGAACTTGAATCAAATACTTTAACTGTACCATCTAATGAACCCACCAATAATCCATTATTATTTTGTTGATGGGATTTACTTAAACATGTGGTTGATTTTGTGAAATTGTTGAGCTGATGGATTGGTGCCATTCTATTAAGATCAAATACTTTGACATATGGACCACCGGCAGAAGTTAATATATTTGGAGTAACGGTAAGGATATCTTCCACAGGGTTTTCTTGATCAAATGTAGCAACCACTGAAGTATTTGGAGATTCTCTGATATCGAATAATCTGATTTTCCCATCATAACATCCCGTGGCTAATAAATTCGGATTAATGAAATCAAGACAAGATACATAATCATCATGATTATCAATTGATAATATAGGACCTTTGGAAGATTGAGAAATATCGAAAATTCTAACAGTTTTATCATTCGACCCCGTGACTAAATGGTTAGCAATAGTTGGATGGAATTTGGCAACTTTGGTTTCATAAGACGATGGGGTTATAGAAACAAGTAAATTATTAGGTTTATAACAATCATAAATCGATACAAGTCCAGAAGCATCACTGGCAACTAATAATTTCCCATCATATCTATAATTCCCACAGTACACAACATCTTTAAATCGGGAAAATGTCTTGACTACTTGTCTTGTTTTACTGGAGAATATTTGTATTTTGGTAGATGAAGCAACAGCAAAATCATTGGTGACTGGGTTGAATTCAATACTGGTTATAGGATGGTTTTCTTTGATTAGTTGTGGGTTGATATAACTTCTCCAGTATCTTTGCTCAGGTGTGGTTTTGGATGGTAATGTTGGTGCCCTCACTTGTGGAAGTCCTTGTTTTGCCGATGACATTGTCTATAGTTGATTGTGGTGGTAGAGTGGTAGTTTACTAGTGGTTGATTAACTTTTTTCAATGAGAAAATAAAATCTACTCACTCATCGCGAAAAATCTCAAACCTCACAAATACTGAAAAAAAAAAAAAAAATCAGGAAAACCTAAAGAAAAAATCCTACAGTTACATACAAACAATATAATTTATTAGAAACTCTCCCCAAGAGAAAGGTCTGACTTTGTATTTGATTTGTTACATTAACTAAACATTTAAGAATATTCAATAATACTATAACAAACGTACATACAGTTTCAAGAAACTAAATTAATTTAGTTTTCCAAGTCTTTTTTCAAAGTACCCATGAAAGCGTGTTTTTCAGCTGGGGTTTGGAATCTACCCTTACCGAATCTAGAAGCGGTATCGATCCATTTCAAGTTAACCTTTTCCAAAGCTCTTCTGGAAGTGTCAACGTACAAGGATTTTCTCAAAGTAACAACTCTCTTCTTAACACCTGGAATAGAACCTTTCAACAAGACGAAATCGTTTTGGACGTTACCGTATCTGACGAAACCACCCATTGGGTTAATGGTTTTCTTGGTTCTGTCAAATTCAGTAGCACCACTGGATTCATCATTAGCTTTACCAACTCTGTAGACTTTGTGGTTGATAGAAGTTCTGTGGTGGTAACCGTTTTGACCAGCTCTGGCAACGGTCCAGTTAACATTAGCTGGATGCCAAGCACCAATACAAGCAACTTTTCTCAAACCTCTGTGGGTCTTTCTTGGTAATTTCTTGGTACCCCATCTGTGGGTGACACCCTCGAAACCGTGACCTTTAGTGACAGCGATGACATCAATCATTTCATCTTGTTCAACGACAGAGTCAATAGAAACTTCTTTTTCAAAGTGTTCTTTAGCCCAGTCGACTTTGCCAGAGATAGAACCACCGTTGATTTGGATTTCAGCCAAGTGAGCCTTCTTTTGGGTCAATGGAGTCTTCTTGATTTGGGTGTGAGCCAAAACTCTGACAACAGAAGCGTACTTCTTAATTCTGGCCAATTCAGTTTCAACTTGTTTGGCATCAGTGGCGTATTTACCAGAGTATTTGGTGAAAGCCTTCTTCTTGGATTTGTACCAGTTCTTGTAGAATCTTCTTCTAACTTCTTCAGACAAGTGTTCAGCCCAAACAGTGGTCAATGATCTTAAACCTCTTGGAGTTTCAACATAACCAACAACACCAACAATAACCATTGGTGGGGTGTCGACAACAGTAGCAGCTTCAACAACTTCTCTCTTGTGCATTTTAGAACCTGGTCTGTCCAAGTCTCTGACAATGGTGGTCATACCAGCTTTGTAACCTAAGAAGGCAGTTAAAGCAACTGGTTTAGATTTGACATCCTTTGGGAATGACTTAACTCTTCCTCTTTGCTTAGCAGCTCTCTTTCTTGGCAAGAAACCTAAGGAACCGTGACGTGGTGCTTCGTACTTTCTGTGAGACATTGTTGGTATAAATATCGAATGATAAGATGAAGAAGAAAAAGGAAAAGGAAAAGAAGAAGAGGAGAAGAGTTTACAAAAAAAAATTATAGAGTTATGAAATGCGTTTCTGTCTCTTTGGTAGTAGAAAAAGAAAAATTTTTTTCAGTTTATCAAGCACACGACCTTTTTTCTCAACCTCAACGAGGACCTATGTGCAGGACATGAAATTACCCGGATCTATGTTCTGTTGTGCCACACCAGACAACACCAATTACAACTGAACAAGTAATAATACTAATAATGTACATCTAAAGTATTTAATAATAATAAATATAAAAAAAAAGGAATAACTAATAACTATTCACGAACTAAAAATCAACGTAATGTAAGGGTGTTTAATATATATATGTCTGTGTGTGTGTGTGTTTATCTTCTTTTAATATGAATCATTTTCTTTAATGCTAATCTTGCATCTCCAGCATCGTCTGAAGATGAGGTCAGCAGATAAGTATTTGAAATCAAGTCAGTATTGTTCATGTTACTGTCCTTGATATCCTTATTGTTGTTCAAGAATTCAGATGCAATCATATCTTGTTCATCACCGTCCTGTTCTTCTAAATGTGCCTGTTCCACGAGTTCTTCCAACTGTTGGGATTGAGCATGTTGTTGTTGTTGGGATTGTTGTTGCTGTGGTTGTGGTTGTTGCTGATTATTCAAATCAGAGACTCCACAACTTGTAAACATTTCTTGGTTGGATAAGAATGGATTGTTGCCTCGTTTTAAAGTTGGTGGTGAACCATTTATATTCATGACAGAATACATTAACGCATTGAACTGAGGCGTCAAATTGAACAACGGAGTCAAACCAGTTGAAACATAGGTGTAAGTGTCTTTAGGAGTTTGTGGATTGTTGAGATTATTACTATTCGAAGATGATGATTCGTTAATTGAAGATAATAAAGGAATTGAATCTCTGGTAGATGATGTAAAGTTTGTAATGTCTGAGTTGTGTCTTCTCAATGGAGTCTTGCTTGGAGCTTCTGTACCGAGTGTCTCTATACCAATAACGGAGTTTGTATGCACCAAAGCTCGTGGAGGTGGACCGCTAGGGTTACGACTAGGAGTTGGTGAGTGTGGCAGAGCTGAAGATTCTCTAGGAGATTCAGGGTGGGATTCTGCAACCGGTTCAGGTTGAGTTTTCGTTGGTGCAAACATATCTCCAGATAAAACAGCTTTTCCCAGTCCATCAATAGTTAACTTGAACAGGAAATCTTCTGCTGACTGTCTTCTGGATTTTGAATTCTCTGTATTGCCACTACCATCACCATTACCATTGCCATCACGACCAACGCTTTGGCTGTTACTGTTACTGCTACTACTATTGCTACTAGTACTGTTTCTACTTTGGGTCTGCTTATTATCTCTATTGTTATGGCTAGCTGGTACAATCTCAGGAGATTTTTCTTTAATAGGTGAGCTTCTGAGTGTATCTTTGTTGGCTGTTTTGGAACTATTGCTCGATAATGATACTGGTGGTAACAAGTTTCTACTTGGAGATGTTTCTTGTTTTGATTCATTAATCTTTGAAAGTTGAGGAGATTGAGACGAATAGGTATGGCTATCTTTACTCTGTTCAATTGGAATTGGAAAAGTGGAAGAACTTGGCAAATTATCCAAATTGCCAGGAGTGGAAAAACTGTGGTTGGTGGAAGTTGGTGGTGGAGTATTGTAATAACCTTGAGATTGAGTAACCACCATTGATAATTTATCCAAGGTTTTGTAATTGATTTGATAAGATGGTTCAGATCCTGGGAAATGACCATCAGTTGATGAAGATAATGGAGTAACCAAGTGAGGATGATTCTGTTGCAGATTCTCATTGGATGACTTTTTGGATAATGTTGTAGTTGTTGTTGTTGTTGCCTTAGCAGACTTCAATTTCTTCAGCATTGATGGGGATCCATTACTGCTAACCGATGACTTTCTTCTTTTCTTTTTCGGGAGGTGAGTTGGACTGACTCTCATCAATGGGGTGAATGCATCTGGTGCACCACGTTTTACCATCAGGTTTGAGTTTGATTCAGCAGGGTTGCTGTTCAATGGCGAAGTATTGACACTGATGTTCAATGTAGTGGTAATCTTTTGAGCCAATGAGTTTGGTTTAGGTGGTCTTCCTCTTTTCTTTTTTGGAGTTTGTAGCGCGGGAGTGTTCGAGGCGGAATTCGAGGTAGAATTTGATGGAGAAACGCGTTGTGTGAAAGGTTGAAACGATTGAGGGATGTCTTTGGCATTTGATATAATTGATTGAGCAGCTGGTAAAGCATAGTTTTGTTGATGTGATTGAGGAGGTATACCTTGGGGTATAATAAAACTATTTTGCGATTGTGGCTGCTGTTGGTGTTGCAGGAGTTGGTGCTGGTGTTGCGATTGAGGACCAACGAATTGGTGTTGCACTTGAGACATTGGAGGTGCCATTGGCTGTTGCATAAGATATGCGTTCTGTTGGGGGTAATTGGATGCCATTTGCATTGGGGGAGATTGATTCATGGCTAATGCTAGATGCTGCTGCTGCTGCTGCTGTTGTGGATGATGTTGGATATGCTGTTGCAGTTGTTGCTGATGAAGATGATGTTGGTTCGGGTGATACAGATTGGAATTATTGAGATATTGGTTCGACATGATAAATAGTAGTAGTAATAATTAAAAATTTTCAATCAACAAAATCTCCTCATAAGCAGTAAATAAATTTTTGGTATTTATAAAAGTAATAAACCAGCAAAAAAAAAAAAAAAAAAAGAAAGAAAGGCGGAAATTGGGAAATCTGAAAACTTGTAGAAAAAATAATATATGGAAAAAAAGAATGGTTTAGGTTGTGGGAGGAGTTGTATCTCTTGGCTGATTTGGATACTTTCTTTTTATTTCTTTTATGGAGGGTTACCTGGTGGTGTTTGAAACAAAAAGTGGAAAGATTGTATTGGTGGAAGTGAGTGAATGTAAAGAATGAATATGGTCTAAAGATGTCTTGTTATGTATCTTTTAAATAGCTAATCTTGATTTAAATCAAAGAAAAATAAAATAAAATAAAAGAAAAAGAAAACTAAAAGGATGTGAATTTCTGAAAATAGTTTTTTAACTATGAGTAAATCACACAAAGGAATATGATAAAGTGTGGTTCGATAATTGGGAAAGGAGTAGTTGATGTCAGAAAGAAAATGGTTGGAAGATTTGCAATCTGAAATGTGAATATGAAAAATCAACAAATGGGAAGGAAATAGGAAGGAAATGGAAGGAAAGTAAAAAAAAATTGTATGATAGTTATAAATAAGTTTGTGTAATTCTGTGCAGTACTAATTTTACCTCCTTTGGTATTATTATTGTATTGTTGAATTATTAATGTAGTATTGTAATAAATGTAATATTGTAATAAATGTATTATTGTGTCAAATTAAGTTTAATTAACCCACACTCACAGTTACTCAAACTCACAGGTAATTATGTAATCAACACTAAGATAATCAAAGAACGTGTAAAGTATATGATGGTAACAAATTGTTGTGAAAAAGATTTTCAAAATTCAGATTTTTTTTTTTTTTTTTCAAGAAAGAGAAATCATAAACAGTTTATAGTTTTTCAAGAATGAACAAAAAAAAAAAACAAATTAAAAAGCTGAACGTATTATTCTCTATTATTTATTCTAAAAGGGGGTAATAATAACTATAGATTACTATTATAACATTACTTAGATTAGGGTTATTAACTTGTATAAATGTAACTTTACTTAAAACCAAAAATAAAATAAAAAAAAAAATTAAATTTTAGTTTCGAAAGAATTTTTTTTTTGTTTTTTATTTTTTATTTCAATTGTATATGTTTTATGGTTTTTGATACAATGCTTCCTTCTTCTTCTTCAGTTATCTTCCCCATGACAACTTTATCTACAGATGGTAACCTAAGCTATGGCATTTGATTCTGTGTCCTGTTTTAGTTCTTGTAGTTGGGGTTTCTCGTTTCTAGATTGTAAGTCTTTTTCATTTCAATTTCATTGTGGTATTTCAATTTTGAAACAGCTTTCTGCTTTTACGTAATATCCGTACATACATATACTTCTATGGCACACATTGGGCTCCTAATCAATTCCTTATTACTTTTGATCCATAGTGCTACAGAATATTCTGGTTTTCTCTCTCTCTTTTTTTAAGGTATTCTTGGATTTTCTTACATACTCAGCTACTTTTGCCGATTGGTAAAATTCCTTGCCTTGATAGATGGAGTAAATGGAATAGAGGGGCCAGGCGGGACGGATTTAGAACAGACCTAAACCTTGTTCGTTTTATTTTGTACGTTAGTTGGTGATGAGCGGGGATATATTGTTGTTTTATTGTTGGTTTATTTTGCTTTATTTTGCATTATATTGTTTAGTTTCATCGTCTAATTTTTTTTTTCATATAATTATTATTTAACTCATCCCTACCCCGTCCCTCTTCATTCTCGTCCTCGTCCTCGTCCTCCACCTGCTCCTCGTTCTCATTCCCGTCTCCGAACTCCTCATAATCTTTATCAGTGTTGTCTTTATTATTCTATGTTTGTTTTAGGCATTATTACGTACATATAAATTGACCATTATGTATGTATCATATGTAATATGCTCCAATCTGCCTGGTTGCTACGTAATCTCCTTTGTTTTGAAACATGAAATTTCTCCCTGGAACTCCTTTTTTTTTTTTTTTGTTTTGTTATTTTTGTGTATTTGGAGAAACATGAAAGAAGAGGAGACGAACTGGTTACTGAATACTGTAGATGAAGGGGAATAAGGAGAAGAGGTAGAGATCAACAGCATTGGAGTAGTTGCTGATCTTTATGTTGTATATGTTTCATAACCTGGTGATTTTAATTAGTTGTAACAAGACGTGTCTATGATTCTATTTTTGAAAAGTGTGTGTGTGTTTAATTACACGCATAATTTTTTTTTTATTATTTTTTTCGTTTGCGTTAATTAATAATAATAATCACCAATTTGATTTCCTAAAACAGTTAAATTAAAATTGCTATATTGTCAAATCATCATCAGGCGTATAGATAATTATTATTCACCTTGATTGTTAACCCACCAAACTATAAATCAAAACTAATCAGTTCATTATATCTATAACATAACATTCACGTCTAAACTAATACCCTTATACCCTTCTCTGTTACGTATATCACAAAGAACAAAAAAAAAAAACAAAGAAAGAAAAATAGAATAAAAAAGGATTAAACGGCATTAGTATGGAAAATGTATACAAATTCTCACTTAAAACACATCCATACATTATCGTTTTTCTTGGTTGCTAGCCATTACCATCGACTACGAAGTTCATGTGTGCATAGACGTTCTTTCTTTGACAAAGAAGAAGAAATAACAACTACGAACGAGAAAGTACACTAACCGAAGCCACACTCACCACACACCAAATGGCCGTCCTTTCCCGCTATCATTACATCATTGTCTATTGTTTTTTGTTAGCAATGAAATATTTGTCATTGTAAATTATGGAGATAAATGTTTTTTTTTTTTCTTAGTTTCGCATTGTGTATTGGTTATGTGCATATAAGTTATCTCCATTGTAATTGTTTCTATTAACCAGGTAGAATTTTATCTTTTTTTTTTTCATTTTGACAGTACATTGTAGTATAATAGTATCGTATGTGTATATTACCTATTGTTTCCATTTCTACCGGGCTGTGCTTGTTCTTGTTGTAGTAATAGTTTTGGTGTTGTTGTTGTTGTTTTCAATTGAAATTTGGTTGAAAAATTTGAATAAAAAGGTTGCCTCGCGGTTGTTGTGATGTCGATTTAGACATAATACGAAACATCAAACAACAACAACAACAACACACAGTAACAAACGAACAGCAACCATTATTTCTTGAATCCGAAACTAATCCTTAAAATAATAATAATCACAACGAAACAAAGAGTGTTTCAAGACGTTACTTCACCACAGAGAAAAGCAACGAGTTGTCAACTCTACAGTTTCAAAACAAATAAAAAATAATAATCGAACACTTGCAACAACGTTTCACTGCGGGGTGGCCATGCGTAAGAGACACAAGACACAAGATACAAGGAGCAGTACCTACATTAAACACAGTCATTGATGTATCTAAATTGGATGGCAGCAGATAACAACAATGTTCAATCGGTCAAGTGAGCAGAGTTAATCGAAGACAAAGGTCCAAAAAAAAAGTATATGAAATGAAATGAAATGCGGAGTTTCTGGCATCGTATATTCTATTTTTAAAAATATAATATACTAAGTAATCGACACTCTAATGATTTTCAATTCTGATTCGTTTGAGAACAATGATGAAGGTAGTTTCCCCCTATTTTATTCGGATATCTTCACTTTTCCCCGATAAGAATTCCAAGTAACCGTTCCGATACCCGGTCGGATAACCCTCCTAACCGGTACGTAGTTTGTTAGTGTTACTATTGCCGTCGAAGTCGTCGTACCACGCGTATAGATGTTGCTTTTTTTTCTTGGTTGTATTTTTCTGTTGTTTAGGCTATACGACGGGTACGCGATATGGTGTGAAAAATTTTATGCGTAACCGACAAAAGACTACAAAAGGCTGTCATTTATCAGAAGGAAACTACCACCATCACCTCAACCACCTCAACCAACGACGACTATGGCAGTTTCTAAGTTGAATCCTTATACCACTCATAGAGAATTCAATGGTCTTTCAGGTGCGATAGGTATCTCATTGGGATTACCTTTGTTGATCATTTTCTTTCAATTAATTTGCAACACAACTTATTCCATCCAAGGAATCAATCTTGATATTGACCAAGTCTTAAAACAGCTCCCTAATACTTATCAAGAATTATTTGATTTAGCATTCGATAAAACATGTTGGTTGGTGTATTTGACTTGGTTCTTTGTCTTGGTATGTCTTGATTTCATCTTACCTGGGAAATCATTAAAAGGTGTCACATTAAGAGATGGCACCCAATTAAACTACAAAATTAATGGGTTAAGCATGAGTTTTGTCTTGATTTCTTTATTACTGGCCAGATTATTCCAACTGGGTAATAACTACTACTTACCAGAATTGGAATTCATTTATGATAATCAATTAAAATTAATTATTGTTTGTTTTTTGTTTTCATTTTTCTTAGCAACTGCCTGCTACATCATGTCATTTATCCCATTATTGTTCAAACCAAATGGTGCCAATACAAGAGAAAGAATCTTGAGTATAAATGGAAACACGGGTAATTTCTACTATGATTGGTTTATTGGTAGAGAATTGAATCCAAGAATTGGATCTTGGGATATTAAATTATTCTGTGAATTACGTCCAGGTATGTTATTATGGCTATTGATCAATTTAAGTTGTATCCACTATCAATATCATAAATTAGGTTATGTTACTGATTCCATTATCGTTGTCAACTTATTACAAGCTTTCTATATCTTTGATGGTGTATTAAATGAAGAAGGTTGTTTAACAATGATTGATATAACCACTGATGGATTTGGGTTCATGTTAAGTTTCGGTGATTTGGCCTGGGTCCCATGGACTTATTCTTTACAAGCAAGATATTTAAGTATCCCAGGAAATGAAATCAATTTAGGGTGGGTGTTAAGTTTAGCCATTGTTGGATTGCAAGCATTAGGATTTTACATTTTCCGTTCAGCAAATAAGCAAAAATCCGATTTCAGACAAGGGAAATTACCTCATTTGAAAAGTATTCCAACTAAAACTGGGTCTAAATTATTGATCGAAGGTTGGTGGGGATTATCTCAACATATTAATTATTTGGGTGATTGGTTAATTGGATTATCTTGGTGTTTACCAACTGGATTCCAAACTCCATTGACTTATTTTTACGTCATTTATTTTGCGTCATTGTTGATTCATCGTCAAACTAGAGATGAAATGAAATGTAAAGCCAAGTACGGTAAAGATTGGGAAAAATACGAAAAGTTAGTTCCTTACAAAATCATTCCTTACATTTATTAAATCAGGACAATTCAAAATCAAAGTTTTTATATTTTATAATATATAATAATGGTAAATGATAACTTCCTAATTACTTACTCATTCTTTTTATCGTAGTCAACTTGTTTTTCAAAAGAAGCGTAAGTGATTTCCAAACTACTAAGCCAACTCAAAGCAGTGTATAAAATACTCACCAAGAACAAGGAAACAATAATACCTGACCAAATACCAGGTGTGAAGAATTGATAGTTGGTGAATAAATTATTAGGTTTACTAATAGTTCCATTAGTTGGTAATTCTTTACCACTATCGAAAATATTAACTGGATCGGTTTCTTCAGCTGCTAATGATTCAGCTTCTTCGAAATCATGAGCAATTTCTTCTTCGAAATGTACATCTTGTTCCTCATCTTCTTCTCCCTCTTCATCATTGTTGCTTCTTTTGTCAATGACGATATCATCATCATTGTACAAATTGTAAACTTGTTCTTTAATATTATCTAATGAACCTTTAGATTTAAAAGTTGGTAATCCTTGGATAATAACATAATCATTTGATTCATGACGGTTTAAGATATCATCCACAGAAGCATGTTCCAAATGTTCAAATTTAACTAATCCTTCTCCTTCTCTTTCTCCACCTTTATTACAATTTTCAGAAATTGTGAAATTAACATTTGAACGATCATGATATAAAACATGTTTAAATCCAAATTGTATAGCATTTTTGAAACTTCCATCGTTGGTGTTTAAATCATCAACTTGATAGATGAAAACTTTCTTATCATTAGAACAAACATTATCGGATCTTTGAACTAACAACTCTTGAAGTTTATCGAATTTAATTATAGTTTTACCCATGCTTTTCAATTCAGTCAGGGCAATTTCATTGTTCACATATGGATCAATTATAATTGGTGCAGTATTAGAAAATGCTAATGAGAAAGGTACCATCAACCCCAAACACGCTAAGGATTGTGTAATTGATACCATGATTGAATATTGAGCTAGTAATGGAGTATGTATATGGTGACTGAAATTGATTAAATTTAATTTTTATTTCTCACTTTCTCACTCTGTTTCGCTGTTTCGCTGTTTCGCTGTTGATAATTGTTCAATGTTATTCTTGGATAAAAGTACACGACTAAGAATTATACATCTATACATATATTCGGGGTTTTCTTATTTAATCTTCATTACCAGCAGCAGCAATCAAGTCTAAGAATTTCTCTTTAGATACATCATTCAATAATTCTTCTTTTTTAGTTTGACCGACTTTTCTTTCACTATTTAATTGTTGAGTAGTTTTAATCTGGGTCGATAACACAGCATTAAATAATCGAACAACACCACGTTGAGCAACTTTCTTTAATTCTTTTTCTTTCTCAAGCATTTTGGAAACATCAACAGCAGTTCCATCTTCTGTAGTTGATGGTAATAAAGTTTTAATTCGACATTTATCATGGAAATTTTTCTTTTCTTGTAATAATGCTTTCTTTGCTTTCAATTCCAATTTCTCAGAATCTAATTTTTTCAAAGTGGTTTTATTTCGGACTAATATTGGGTCTTTTCTATCATATGCTTTTAATTTAGAATTCACAATGGAGTTTAATGCCGTGGCAAATGATTCGGATCCATCATCAGTTGATTTATTTTTAGATTTCTTCAATTTAGGGATATCATCTTCATCATCATCGTCTTCGTCCTCATCATCACCATCATCTTCAGATGAGGAAACATCTTCTAGGTCGACTTCATCGTTTGATCCTATTTCTTCATCTAATTCACTAACTTCTTCATCATCATCTTCTTCCTCTATTTCATCTTGACTTGAATTTGATTCTTCCGATTCCTCAGATTCTTCTTCGATTGTTACTTTAGGTTTCTTGTCAGGCGTTTTGTCTATGTGTTTACCTTTATTATTTATCTTCTGTTTCTTTAATGTTGGTCCCATTTTTGGTCTATATAGTTAGTTGAATAAAGTAGGTGGTAATAGCAGTTCCTATTAAAAAAATATCATCTCATCGAAAATTTAATTTTCCTTTTTTTTCCTTCTTAGTTAAAATATCTCGCTTATGTAAATACACCTGATTATTATTCACGTGTGATAATTTCGCGTAATATTTTGTGTTGTTTTGTTTTAGCTTTTGTTTTGTTTTGATTTTGTTTGAACTTTGATTTGAAATTTGTACTGTTGTTGCTTTTTTTTAAGGATATATTAATTCATGGCAAAGAACAAGAACAAGAAGAACAGAGATGGAAAGTATAAATAATAAAGCAAAGGACAGTCTACCAGGAGGAGCTGGTAACAATACTCAGAATCTTAAAAGACCTTTAGATGATACGACAAACAACATTAAAATGAGAAAATTCCAATCTTCAAGGCTTCCAATAAATACATCTTCATCTGATCCAACCAATAATAATGGCAACAGGTTTCGACAACTTATTAATGATAAGAATTTAGAATTAGAGAATTTGAAAATCAGATCAATTTCCGTACGTAATGAGATTGAAAACCAGAACTTGGAAAATTATCGCATCCAGACCAATTACAATGATCTTGAACAGACATTCCATGATATTGAACTTAAAACTAATGAATTGAACGGGTATCGTGATCAATCTTTAGTGTCGTTAAATAAGAAATATGAATATGAAACTCGTGAACTACAAGTGAATCATCAGGAAAGACTAAATAAAGTAAAGGAAGATATTTCCAAACAGGTGGATGAGTTGTTAACTGAAAAACAATACAAGTATGAGAAACAAATTTTGGATTTACAAAATGAAATTAATGACATGGTGAAGGAGAAGAGCACCGCTGAAGGTGAATTGAATAGAAAATTGATTGGGTTGAAAGAAAAACAACATGAACAGAAATTGCATGCCGTGGTGGAGTTAGAGAAGGAATGTGCAGATGCAAAACTAGAGATGGAACAGATTGAAAAAGATATAACTATTAAACAAAAGGAAATAGAAGATATTAAACTGGTTAAACTACCCCAATTATCTAAAGAGCATGGCCGATTCACCACACTTCTAAATCAGTTGAAAACTAAAAACGAGGACAAACAGAAGGAGATTGATAATTTGGAAACACAAATAACAAATAAAAAATCCAAGATATCATCGTTGGTTACAGGATCCAAAGAAAGATCTACTGAATTGCACCGATTGAAATTTGAAATAAATCGAATGAAAACAGAATTAATTGATCAAGAAACTAAAAGAAGGAAATTACATGCTCAATTGCAAGATTTGAAAGGTAATATTCGGGTATTTTGTCGTATCAGAAACTTTACTGAGAATCAAGATTTGATTCAGTATCAAGTTCCACAAGATATAAATGATGATTCCAAGCAAGATTTACTCATCACTAAACCCCAAAACTATTCCAACAATAATTCCACATACACATTTCTGTTTGATAAAATATTCCAACCACAACAAACAAATGAAGTTATATTTGAAGAGTTATCCCAATTGATTCAATGTTCTTTGGATGGAACCAATGTCTGTGTTTTTGCATATGGACAAACTGGTTCTGGTAAAACTTTCACCATGTCACATCCAGAAAATGGGATGATTCCCATGTCGTTGTTGAAGATATTCAATGATATTGAAGATTTGAAAGAAAAAGGTTGGGATTATTCCATCCAAGGAAGATTTATTGAAATCTACAACGAATCAATAGTTGACTTATTAAACCCTATAATTACAGACAAACATGAAATCAAACACGATGATGTGTTGGGTAAGACTAGTGTGACCAATATTACCACCATCGATATAACAACTCCTGAACAAGCAAATGATATACTCAACATAGCTAATAAGAAAAGAAGCACGGCTGCAACCAAATCAAATGATCATTCTTCAAGATCTCATTCGATATTCATCATTGATATCCAAGGTAATAATCATCTCACGGGAGAATCGTGTTCGGGAACTTTAAATCTTATAGATTTGGCAGGATCGGAGAGATTAAATAATTCTCGTGCGGAAGGGGAGAGATTGAAAGAAACACAAGCAATTAATAAATCCTTATCATGTCTTGGTGATGTTATCTATTCATTGAATTTAAAAGATGGGTCACATATCCCATATAGAAATAGCAAATTGACATATTTGTTGAAACATAGTCTTGGTGGAAATTCAAAAACTTTGATGTTTGTCAATATCTCCCCGTTGAATAAAGACTTGAATGAAACTATAAATTCATTAAGATTTGCTACAAAAGTGAACAACACGAAAATAAATAAATAAATACACAGGGGGAGAAAATATATACAATGTCTAGAATTATCTATTTAAATATAGGTTCGTTTAAACGTTTTGGATCATTGGTTGATCCATCAATAAGGAAGTTCTCATTTGGTTTATACCCTGAAGCTTCCAATAGTTTACCTGATTCAATTGCCTCTTGCCAAAGTTCAGGATGCTTTGATTGAGCCCAGTTTTTCAATTTTGCCTGGGCTTCAATTTCATAACAATAATTATGCATATTGATTAACAAATCAGAATTAAACTCCAAATCATAATCTTCCTCTATAGTAGACACAATTCCAATTGATTTATCAACTAATCCATGATATGAATATGCAATTAAATATTGTTTCAACATGTTGTAATCAGGAACCAATCCAAAGGTTGTCAAATTGTCCCAGAAATTCTCAACATACATCAAATCATTATAAGTATATGCTTTAATCATAATCGTGGCACTTGTTTCATCAACACCACCTTCATCTTTAGGTTGTAAACTCATGGTTAAAAATAAATCTCGAACTTTACTAACCTCCTGTAAATTACAATATGCATTCATTATAGAATGCATCAATTCTTTATCTTGATTATCTAATGAGATATCCATTTTCAACGATTCATGAATTTCAACCACTCCTTCTTCATACAATTTATCCCCAAATTCATTGATCAAATACAAGTACATTTCTTTTGTTGGTGGTTTATGGTTATGTTCTCCATGTACTTTAGACAACTCAAGCATCGATCTAAAGATTCTCAACGCTCCATTCCATCGTTGATGTTCACAAAAGAATTTCATAGTTGGGAGTAATCTTTCATGAGGGATAAAGAAATAATTATAACAATGAACATATAAATACCAATTGTTCACCATTCTTGAATCAGAAGTATTCGTGATACAATAAGTATGTACGGTATCATACAACTGATAATATTTATACCCAAAAGGTTTATCAATGGGGAATTTCACAGGCAGTTCTTGAGCCATCTTGGGTAATTCTCTAGTCATCAACTCAATTACATCTCCAGTTAAATTATCTTCTAAAATCTTAGGCACGATAGCATTGATGGTGTCGATGTTGATCTGTTGTTGTAATTGAGCTTTGATATTTTGGAAAATAGGGAATGCTTGTTTCATGGATCTATTGTTTACCACACATTGAATCAAATCATTAATGGTTTTGGAAATGGCAGGATCGTTATTGTATTCTGCCCACTGAGTCAAATCTTCAATACTTGCATTGAATATTGCCAATGCTGATTCATCGTCATTTAATTCAACTGCTTTATCTATAAGATACTTGTATGAATAAATGGATCTTTCTGTTGCCAATTGAGAACCCAATTCATGAATAATATCACTAGTGGGAAGAATGCTAGATGTTGTCATCATTGCTTGGATTGTTTTTTCATAGGCTTCTGAAGGGTTTGAAGTTTCAGGAACTTTTGCAAGAATTTCACCTATTATACTTGTTGAGTTATTGTTATGTACAGTTTTGTAAATTTCCAGTTGGTATCGTAACATTGACAGGAATTTAATGCTATCTTTGCTAACAAAATCGCTTAATTCATTAGCTAAACCTCTGCTGTTCTCATACTTCCAACTGGCAAATAATACAATATCCACCAATGATTCGTCTTCTAAATCTTGTTTGAAAATAACATCTTTAACTGCTGTTATTGTTGTTTCATCTTGCAGGAGATGATCCAAGATTTTATTATTGTTATCAACACTAGCCGCACATTTATTAGCATTCAAAATCTCCCAGTTTAATTTAAATATTATCATCAAAGATTCAACAGATATTTCATTAAACTTCAACTTTGCAATAGCATTATTTATCACCAATTGGATTCTGTCCAAACTATAATTCAAATCCAAATAACAATGTACTTCAGGTGAATGTTCTTTAAAAAGTCCCTCAATGTACTTGTTCAAATACTCGATAGTCTTCTCATCCGTAGTTCCTTCCATTTCAATTAACTCCTCAAATACATCCAAGGAAAGTTTCTTCTGCTCATCTAAAAACTCAAGGTACTCTCCTATGAATGTTTTATAATCTATTCTATCCTTTAAACTTGTAAGTATCGTACTTAATCTAGTTGTCTTTACATCCTGCGTGAAATTTATCAACTGGATCAAGGTAGTATGAGGTAATTTTTCAATATTTAAAAGTAACGACTCTATAATCACGTTACTAAACCCTGGTTGTCGTTGAGTAATAACATCATGGAGCTTATCAAATATAAGAACAGATAATTCAAGGGGGACAGTTTTATCTTTATTATTATTGAATCCACTCTTTATCGTAAGGTCTATCATTTCTAATACTTCTTCTTTATCTAATTCCGATTGCGATAATAATTCTATAAGTTTTGTAGCCAATATTCTATTTTTTATATTGGCAAACTGATCTGAAGATTTGGACTCTTCCGATATATAATTCGATAACTCTTTATAGTATTTTGCAATATTTGCATCTTTGTATTGTTTAGGTTCTTCTATTATAATTGAACCACGCTTCTTTGGTTTAGATTTCGATTTATGTTTGGTTTTGGTAAATTTCTTTAGAAATGAGCTCGTTAGCACTGATGTTGTGGAAAAGGATCTGATTGCAGGAGGACGTAGAAGAGCTGGTCTCGGTATTAATACCCTTGTTATCATGTTCTGTATTGTTGGTTGTTCCTGATAAGTTCTTCCCACTTTTCACAACAAAATTTTTCATATAGTTTTTTTTTGTAAGAGATAATTTTTTTCCTCTCAAGTGTCTCCCACGTGACATATCACGTGTATCTCTTCTTAATAATGTAATATTTACATTCTATATACAGTTTTAATTAATATTATACAAAATAAATAAATATTCACTCTAGTTTATTATTATTATTTGTTACCATCGACATCGTCATCAGATTTATAGTCTGGAAGATGCGCTTGCAATCTCTTTATAGCCCAATTTTTACCAACAAATTTAACATTTGGTTCACTTAAACCTTCGGTATCCGTGAAAGCTTTCCAAAACTTAGGATCCTTAAATCTCTTATCTTCAGGGTTGAACATTCCTGTTTGTTCTCTAATTTCTAAGACCCTTTCTCTAAGATAAGCTGCTAAATCAGATCTCAATTTCTGTGCCTTTTTACCTGATTTCAATTCTTCAGAAAGGTCAGTTGGGTTTGATTTATCAATGTATTTTGCGACTAATTTTCTCCACTGTTCACGATAGCTTTCTAAAACTTCATCTTTAATTGGGTCTCCCACACAGATATGGATTTCAGCGCCAAAATTTGCCGGTAGCCATCTTTGGAGACCTACTTCAGCCTTATCTTCGGGAGCAACTTTTTCAAATCCAAACGAGAATAAAGGCACCACCACGGGAGTTCTTGTGCTTTCAAGAATAAGTCTTGATACACCCCATTTGAAATATCTCATTGAGTTTTGGTGTGGTTCTTGTAATTGTAACACAAAACCTTCGGGGAACACGTGGAACCATGAGGTTTTGGTTCTTATGAAAGGATTCTTTCTCAACAATACATTTGTTGATTCAGGACTTGGTTTGATAAACTTAACCATTTCAGTACTAGGATTGGTGGTGTTATTAGCAGTTTGTAAAAGTAATGGTTTCTGTTCATCTTTAACACCAGGGGAAAATTCAAGATCAAGAGTATCATCAGGACTTAATATTCTGATGGCTGCATCTAATGAACCTTGGAAAGGACCTTCTCCAAATCTTTTGGTACCTAAAATCTTACCCAAGTTGAAAAACCAACTTTGAAAAGTAGTGCTGAAGCAAATGTTATGTGCACCAAGTCCCCATCTGATGGTATCCACATCCAAATGGTATCGCCATGGTAATGCAGCATAAAAAGCTGGATCATCCACCACCGACATATGGTTCATCACAGTTAATAAACTTCTTTTCTCTTCTCTTGCTTTAGTTAAGGCATAATCTAATTTTTCTATATTGTGCAAACATGGTTTATACATGGTATTTAAGATGATTTTTGATCCAGTGATCATGAATAAACAAGTCGCATGCGATGCTATATTCCATAATGGACTAGTCCTCGGGTAATCACTGAGAAACTCATCTCCTCGGGTCAACACATCTTGAAATGACATCTCTCCAAAAAAAAAAAAACACCAAAAAAAGAGTTAGTATGAACTATTATTTTGTTCTTTTGAAAAAAAAAAAAAGAAAAAAAAAAAAAATAAAAAAATATTTTTTTTTTTTGAACTTTAAATTAATGAGATTTGAAAATCTCGGGGGAACGTTTTTTTTTATTTTTGTGTGTGTGTTTGTGTGAACGTGAATAATGAAAATCAGCATGTGGTAGCTCGCATCGTCTACCACGTTTTTCTTATTATTTAAACTGTGAAATCCTCATAACTTAAACGGACATCCGGAGTTGTTTCCTTTTCAAGGTGGGGAATGAATGTGGTATTCATATATTCTTGGAAATTCTCTATAGATATACAAGTTTGCATTGAATTTCCAAAATCTTTAAAATCATTAAACTTGATTTGTATATTACTTTCAGAATTCAAATCACACGATTCATAAACGTTAGAAAATAATTCATTGGTGTTGTTTATAGTGTTGTATGTACCATACGATATTCCAATCTCTTGCAATCTTTCTTTTAATTCGATTTTAAACTTTATGATTAAACATAGCTTCTCAACATCAATTGTACCGAATTGTGTACCTGTGACAGTTGTTGATAACATGGAGAAGTTTTGTTGGTAAAAATAGCTGTATAAATGTTGAGAATCAACTAGATTGGAGTATCTACCCATCTCAAGTGATGTATCAGTAAGTATTTTCATGATTGAATGTGTGTATGTGGTTGAAAGGAAGAGAGAGGTATATCGGCGGCTAAACTTTACAAAAATATATATAATTAAATATGACAAGAAAAATAAAATTTAAATCCAATTATAACAACAACACCTTCATACATACAATGCCAATCGGAGGTTTACCAGGAGGGGGTAATCATATGGAATACAACAACACATCATTAACTTACTTAATCATCAATTCAAAGGTACATTTCACTGAATCGCAGATTTACAAAATCCTAAACCTTTCACCATACCACCCATCACATATGTGCGTCTATCAACAATTACTTCACTTGATATCATCAAAAGCAAAGGATCTATATACTACAACACAACTTCCAGATTTGAAAAACTACCCCTTAACCAACATCCAATACTTGAGTTTTATGATTGCCGATGTTTATCCTGAAATGTTCTACTGTCCTGTCTATGTGATGGAAGAGATTGAACACGAACAACCAGAGTCGATTTTGGTACGTAAAAAAGTGATAGATACGGTTAGTTGGATTCAGAAACGTTGTAGATATAATGAAATGTGGATCATTACCTATTTGCTTAAACAAGAATTCAGTACTGTGGTACAGATATCCGAATAGTGGTGACTGGTTTTTTTCGCAATTGTTGTGTGAGTGTATATGTGTCGTAATTGTCGTGTGTCAACCTAATAACAGAAACTTGAAAATTTATTTGTATGTATCAGTTGTACAGCGATGAGCAGAGAGAAATAATTTTTTTTTTCGGGTTTTTTGGTTTTTTACTTTCTACTATTCATTATCATCAATCCAATCTAGGACCACGACAGCAACAATAATAAAATGGGTAGAATTAAGAAGAGAGGAACGTCTGGTAATGCTAAGAACTTTATTACCAGAACCCAAGCAATCAAGAAGTTACAAGTCTCATTGGCTGACTTCCGTCGTCTTTGTATCTTCAAAGGGATTTACCCAAGAGAACCAAGAAACAAAAAGAAGGCTAACAAGGGATCCACAGCTCCAGTCACCTTCTACTATTTCAAGGATATTCAATATTTATTGCATGAACCAGTGTTAGACAAATTCAGACAACACAAGACATTTGCAAAGAAATTACAGAAAGCTTTGGGTAGAGGAGAAGTTGGTGATGCCTACAGATTAGACAAACATAGACCAAAGTATACCTTGAATCATATCATCAAAGAAAGATATCCAACATTCAATGATGCCTTACGTGATTTGGATGATCCTTTGAACATGTTGTTTTTGTTTGCCAATATGCCAGCCACTGATAAGGTTTCCACCAAAATTGTTGCTGATGCAGAAAACTTGTGTAACCAATGGTTTGCTTTCATTGCCAAAGAAAAATGTTTGAAAAAAGTGTTTGTCTCCATCAAAGGTGTTTATTACCAAGCTACTGTTAAAGGTCAAGATATCAGATGGTTAGTACCATACAAATTCCCAACAAATATTCCAACCGATGTTGATTTCAGAATCATGTTGACATTCTTGGAATTCTACTCCACTTTGGTGCACTTTGTCTTGTACAAGTTATACAACGAAGCAGGATTGGTGTACCCTCCAAAAATTGAGAAATCTATCGGTTTAAGTGGATACGTTTTACAAGATAAGAATGCTGCATTAAAGAAGAAGGAGGAAGAAACCAACGATGAAGAAGGTAAAAACTTGTCAGAACAAGAAATAACTAAAGCTATTGCAGCTGATAAAGAAGCTGATGCTACTGAAGAACAAAACAATGCTCTCAATAACACTAACAACAACTCTAATACTGAAGATGTTGAATTGGATGAATTTACAAGTACGAAAGAAGATTCATTATTGCAACCATCCCAGAACCAATCACCATCATCTGAATTGTTCTCCAACTTTGTGATTTACATTGGTAGAGAAGTTCCTTTAGATATTTTGGAATTCTGTATATTGTCCTGTGGTGGTAAAGTCATTTCTGAAATCCAACTTGATGAATTAAAAGCCAATGATCCAGAAGCTTTTAAACAATTGGACATGTCAAATATAACCCATCAAATTGTTGATAGACCAAAGATTTTACAAAAAATTCCTGGTAGAACCTACATACAACCACAATGGATATTTGATTGTATCAACAAACAAGAATTAGTTAATGTTAATGATTATGCTATTGGTGAAACTTTACCACCTCATTTATCACCATGGGGTGATGCTGGTGGTTACGATCCTAACAGGGTTGTTGTTAAGGGTGAAGGTGAAGAAGGTGAAGAGGAAGAAGAAGAGGAAGAGGAGGAAGAAATTGAAGTTGAAGAAGGTGATGAAGATCAAGAAGAAGACGAAGAAGAAGAAGTTGATGAAGACCTTAAAGCACAAAAAGAATTAGAATTAGAAGCAGCCGGTGTCAAATACTCAGAAGTCAATGAAGAAGATAAGAAGAAACAAAAGAAGGCTAAGGCTAAACAACAAGCTTCTGCTAATAAACCAGTTGATGAAGAAAAAGAATTGAAGAAGATTATGATGACTAATAAACAAAAGAAATTGTATAACAAGATGCAATATGGTATTAACAAGAAAGAAACCAGAGAAAGAGAATTGACCAAGAAGAAGAAACAATTGGATAAAAAGAAAGACCAATTGAAGAAATTAACCAAATAATTAGGGCTGTAGTTTTAGTTATATATATATACATATACATTATCATCAATGTAAAATAGTTTAAAATCTGAAAGAAAAGTTTGTGGGACGGCGACGCGGTACGACGAGACAGAAGAAAAGAAAAGTTTTCTGCCTGAAAAAAAAATAATTAATTCAGAAGCCATAATCCGACAATCTAGCAGGACATTAACTCAATGTTAAAACACTCTATACGAAGCTTAACAACCACAAGGAGACTTTTAACGTCTTTGAAATCAGGTGAAGAAATTGATAATTTTCTTAAAAATTCAACATGGTCGATAAAAGAATTACTACAGCCACCTTCAACCAACACCACCAAAGAACAGGAAGTGTCGTCAGAAACAATAACTAAGATGTTGAAATTATCAGGATTGAATAATAATTCACAAGATACTGAAAGCATAAGAAAGTCATTAAATCTACAAATGATGTTTATAAACCATTTATATGATCAACAACTGGATTATACGAAGAATAATACCACTAAGAATGACAATAATTGTATGTTTCGATTGCTTGCGAGTGATCACATCCCTGAACGTCCATTAGACCTAGATATGATAATGGAACAAATCAAGAATTTAAAACCAAGTCCACAAAAGGGAGAAGTTGGGTTCAGTATTAAGGATCTACAACGTGATTCATTTGTAATTAACAAGACTATGAAAAACTAAGGATTAAATATTTTTATTGTCTGACTCGGCTATCCATATACATTCTATCTGGTATTTCTAAAACAAATAAACTTTTAAGTGATTCCTGTAATTTAATCAATTCTTTAACACCCAGATTAATTAGATCGATTTCTGTTGATTTATTAATATTAATATAAGTTTTAATTTGGAATTGATTAGATTCATCCAATAATTTCAATTTGATCCCGTTGGCTGTACCTTCAACATCAGCATCATCTCTTATGAATACTTTATAAATCTCTATGATTATATCTCCATGGAAGAATCTAATTCCTTTCAACCAATACTGATTGATAACTTCGTACCCTAAATCGGAAAGAAACACTAAAAATGAATCTTTTCTTGCAATTGAAGGTTTAGTTGTGAGTGTGGTGGTATCAGAATTTGTTGGTTGTACTTCCTCCTTCTTCTCCTCAACCGTTACTTTCTGATCATCCTCCTTTGTAGTCGGATCTTCCTTTGTAGGTGGATCTTCCTTTTGTGGTTGATCAATTTCTATTATATCAGGATCATCATTGGTCTGTTTGTTTTCTTCTTGATTTTCTACCTTTGTTTCTGTTGATTCTGTTGTTGTTTCTTTTTTATCTTCACCATTCAACGGAGATTCTTCATTTCCTTGTGTTTGTTCAGGTTTGTTCTCACTAGATGGTGTTTCATTATTCTTCTCTTCTTGCTTGCCATCTTCTTGTTTCAATTCAATAATATCAATATCCATTGCATCAATGTTCTCTTTTTCTTTTTCTTTTTCCGCTTCAACTTCAACTTCAACTTCAACTTCTACACTTGTATGAGTATGAACCAATGTACTTTCATAAATCTGTTGTTGAGAACAACCTTGGTTTTTCCCTGCTATAGGTATATCACTAATTTGTAACGTCCAAACTCTTTCAACATTATCATCTGCACTAAATAATTTTCTAGCGACAATGTTTGATTCACCAGATATCACTGGTTCCAGTATGTCAATGTCTTTCATATCATCAGCCAAATTACGTCCTGTCCATGTAGATACACATCTCATGTAATATTGTTCTATTTGGTTGACTTTCCCCGGTTCGAATTTGGGTTTAAATACATAGGATGGTTTGGTCAATAATGTATACGTGGAAATGGACTGAGGCTGACTTAACCCAGTTAACGCTTGTAACGTCGATATTGTCTGTAAGTACTTATTATGAGGAATTGAAGAAACCAAAGACAATTGATGTACCATTGTTGTTAAGTATGTTATAAATATCGTTGTTGATGATTAGGAAGAAAATACGAGTAAACAAAGAATACAAAAAAAAAAAAATTATTATTACTAGACATAAATTTTTCAGAAATCCATACAAATATACAAGCAAGAATACACGACTCTATTTATCTTTCTTAGTCTCCTCTTTTTCATCCAATTTGGTAGTATCTTCAGCAAAGGCAACAATTATGTACCCGATCAATACAATGTTTGCAACTAAAGCAGCAACACCTCCACTTATGATTGAATTGGTAGTGAAATATTGTAGTATAAAGAAAGCCAATAATGGGAAAATCACCATCATTGCGGTGAAAAACATCAATTTCTGAATAACCGATCTAAATAGTTTTGTTGTTAGTAATGCTATCTTTCAAAAAGGCAATGGTAAGTATCAATTGAATACTTACTTTGGAACATCTGGAGCTGGCATGGTGGTAATGTGTGGTATTAATAGGTGATGGTGAATTTGTAGTAGTGGAAATTGGAAAGTTAATTTTTTTTTATTTGTTTGTTTGTTGTCTGCAATATTTGATCTTTTGTCATATCTACACTGCGACATTTAATAATGTCGTACACGATTTCAGATTCATGCCCAGATAATGATATAGTAGGATAACTTCTTACACTTTACGATGACCCTACAGAAGGAAGAGGATTTTGTACTCGTGATTTATGACTCAGAATAATTTACCCATAATAATTACAATCCTCCCACTCATATTAGTAATCAATAGAATTTGCGCAATCATCCCTAAATTTTCCCGTTGCGTTTTTCCTCTTCCCCACACACGGCAATAATAAACCCCTTCAACCTATTTAAATCTCTACATCGTAGTTGCAATAAAAAAAAAATTTTCTCCTTTTTCAAACCTACTACTAGGAATCTTTTTGTATACTACCAAAGATGAAAAGGTTCAATGTTACTGGAATAGGCATTCAGCGTCAAGATGATGATCACCAGCCTCAGAATTCTCCCTTTGATGGAGCAGCAGTAATTGAAGAGTCCAATAATTCTGCGAATGACTCAGATCATGAGAATGATACCAACAAATTGATGACTTCTTCTAACCCTCCAAGAAATAAATGGAGAATAGTTTCATCGATTTTATTCAATTTCACATTTGGTTTCAGCGATGCTGCTCCTGGTGCCCTTTTACCTCACATTGAAGCATATTATAACTTGAACTATGCAGTCACTTCGTGTATTTGGGTCAGTAATGCCGTGGGATTTATATTAATCGCAGCTATATCACACAAGATCCAGCCTTGGTTTGGTAAACAAAATAGTTTACCTATTGGAAACTTGCTCAGTTGTATCATGTATGGGATGGTTGCCAGTGGTACCAAATTCCCCGTTATTGTGGTAGGATTTTTCTTTGGTGGGTGTGGTCAGGCTTTGGTTGCTGCTCAATGTAATGTGTTTTTAAGTAGATTGGATAAGCAAAGCAAATACCTTGCTTATTATCATGGAGCTTATGGTATTGGTGCTACAATTAGTCCATTGATTGGGACGAGTATGGTTAATAGAGGAATAACCTGGAATTTCTTTTATTTGATTTTATTAGGGTTGATGGCCACCACTGCTGTTTGTTTGTATTTGTCCTTCCAAAATGCCGACGAGGATTTGAAACCGTGGGACCGTGATGTAACCAATCCTTCCATTGAATTAGAGACCTTGAACTCATCGGGGGTGGATAACAGCAACACCAACAACACATCAAGTAACTCTACAAACAACCAACCTTCGGAAATGATGTTAGCCATGAAGAATCCAGCAACTTGGTTGATAGCATTTTTCTGTTTATGTTATCAAGGTGCTGAAGTTTCATTAGCTGGGTGGATTGTTACTTTCTTGTTAGATTATCGTCATTCAAATGCAAATAGTACAGGTTATGTTGCTTCTGGACTTTGGGCTGGACTAACATTAGGACGATTGTTATTAACACAACCAATCCATAAATATGTGGGATTAAGAAGAGGTGTATTTATTGTTTCAGCCATATCAATCCTTTTGGTTGTTTTAACCTGGGTTATTCCAACTATAATCGTTGAAGCGGTGTTTGTTTCCATTGCTGGTGTTTTCATTGGTCCAAATTATCCATTGTTGATTACATTTGCAGCCTTGCCAGGTTTAATCCCAAGAAAAATTCAAGTCATTTCTCTTACTATAATGACAGCATTTGGATCCACTGGAGGAGCATTATTTCCATTCATAGTGGGTGCGTTGCTGCAAAAAGTGGGCACTTTTGTGGTTTTGCCAGTTTTTATTGTCTTGTATTCTACAATGGTATTTATCTGGATGTTGTTGCCAAACAATGAAAGACAAAGTAAACAGAATACAACAAACCTTGGATTTTGGGAAAGAATATGGTAAAGGGACTAGTAGTGTTTATAGAATATACTACTTTAGAATATTATATAGATGTCGCAAAATAGAAGTATATAAAAAAAAAAATTCTTGTCGTCATTTTGTTTTGTACCCGTGGGACCTGAAACGGCGCTGGTTACGAATAAAAATAATAATATCATCAGCCTCCTCGAGGAAATCAACATCTGAAAGAAAAAAAAAGTTGAAAAAGAAAACAACAATAACAACAGTGGAGACTACTTCATTCACAGCAAAACCACCACTACTAACCTACTCACAAAATGACTGATATTATTGACAGAGGAGCCAAATTATTCGATGACAACGGCCCTGAGCGTGACTACAACCATGCTACTGACTCACAATATAAGAAATTCAGAGCAGAAGCAGACCAATTGTACAAAAAGAGACAACATTTAAGTCAACAATCACAACAAGCCTACAAACTGGGAGATAAACAACGAGCCCATGAATTAAGTGAAGAACTGAAGAAAATCCTGGAGAAAGCTGAAGAAGCCAACCGTAAAGCTGCCGAATATGTTTTCCGTGAAAATAATGAAGATAGTGGACCTGATGAAATTGATTTACATGGATTGTTCGTTAAAGAAGCCATATGGATTTTAGAAAGAAGAATATACAATGCAGTACAAACACACCAGTCTCATTTGAATGTTATTGTTGGTAAAGGTTTGCATTCTGCTAATGGGGTTGCTAAAATCAAACCAGCTGTTGATGACTTGTGTGATGAGTCTGGATTGAAACATTATATTGATCACAAAAATACTGGGGTATTGGTGATTGAGTTGCAGAATGTTAATATCAACCAACTTCCAAGCTCTTGGGCTCAAGGTCTTTCCGGTATTAGTAAACCACAACAAGCTTACCAAGGAACTGGTCAACCACAATACAACCAACAACACGGTGGTCACCAACAACAGCAACAACAACAGCAGTACCATGGTGGACAACAACAACAGCAGTACCATGGTGGACAACAACAACAACATCACCAACAACAGCAACAAGATATCAAGACTGGTAACAGTTTACTTGACATGGCTCTTAAACTTTTCTGTGCCTGTCTTAATAGCAAGTAGTAGGTAGACAGACAAGGGGATAGAAATTTGTAGAATTATTTATATATATAAAAGATGTTTATTATTTTTTGAACGTACAAAGAATTAAACCTCAATATTATCGTCTTTCAACGATAAACTTATAGAGTACAAAGTATTTTTGTTTTTTTTTTAAAAAAAATAAATATAGAATCAGCCTAACCTATTTCTTTACTTCTAACAACCACATGCACTGGATTCAGAGTCCAAATGGATATTTATTGGATCATTGTAATCATCATTTGCATCGTTCGCATTACTGGCATTTAATTCTTCTTGTTGTAATGCCATTTTAGCAATTACTTCAAACGCAGCTTCGACATTAACCCCATCTTTGGCACTGGTTTCAAACACTGGGTAATTAAATCCACCCAACTGGTTATTTGTAATATTGTTCAATTTCTTAGACAAGGATGGTATTTTCTTGGAATCATCAACATCAATCTTATTACCTATTATGATGAATGGGAAATCTTGTGGGTTGGAAACGTTGGACTGGACCAAGAATTCATCTTTCCAGCTAGTTAAATTATTCAAGGACTTTTCATTAGTGACATCAAAACATAATACACAACAATCAGCACCTCTGTAGAAGGCAACTCCTAAACTTTGGAACCTTTCTTGACCAGCAGTATCCCAAATCTGTAATGCCACTTGTTTATTGTTATCGACGGTGATTTCTTTAGTTAAAAAATCAGCACCAATGGTTGCCTTGTATTGATGAGAGAATTTGTTATTGACAAACTGTTGCATAAGAGAGGTTTTACCAACCCCTGAGTCTCCTAATATGATGACTTTTAATAATGTTTTCTTTCTTGATGATGACATACTTGATGTGTGTGTGTATAGATATATGATTAACTGGTATATATGATTATGTATAAAAAAAAAGGAAGAAACTAATATTAGATTATTTATTAATTTGTTGATACAGTTTTAATTTATTTTTCTTTAGGATGTTGCGTAGATTAAATTGACGGTACTAAACAAACCAAACAAAAAGAAAAAAAGAAAACTGGTTGATTATTTTTGGGAACTTGTACACACACACCAACAGAAACACTCACACGCACATTTTTGTTTTTGCTTCATTTGCTATCTGCCGAATAAACTGATAAGCTTATTTATATGTGTCTTACCCATGATATAAAGCAATCTCTTAGAACGATGCTATGCTCAGAATACCACTTATTAGTATACTGCTTCTCTTTGTTTCATCATTAATGTAAATGACTCAAGATGCAATTTCTTGATTTTTTTTCTTACTTGCTGGTTAACCCACAACAAACTCTAATTATAATATTTGGTTCCAAGTTCAAACCGAATAACAACTTTCCAATAATCTTTGAAACTGTAGGGCTCGGAAATACGAAGCAAAACGTGTATATGTTACGCAAGTGAAACTTCCGGGTTTGCCTATTTGGTGGGGGCGTATTACGTAATTGAGTGTTTTGTGTTGTGTAGCAATGTTTCTCGGAAAAAATTGGGAGCTCCGAATCGTTTGCCACACTAATCACGGATGCATTTGGTCATCATCCATAATACCTCATCAATTTAAACTATAAAAAGAGGGAAAACGTTTTCTATTATTTTCTATTATTTTAAATTTCATTTACTTCTTTCTCTTTCTTGTTTCCCCACCACTACTACACACAACTCTTTACCCACAATGTCTAACTTAACTTCTTCCATTCAATTGACTATTCAATCGACTTACAAGTTGAACAATGGTCTTCATATTCCCGTTGCTGCCTTCGGTACTTATTTAATTGACAAATCCAAAGCTACTGATTTGGTCTACAAGGCATTGGAAGACGGCTACCGTCACATTGATACTGCAATTGCTTATCATAATCAAGGAGAAGTTGCTCAAGGTATTGCCAAATTCTTGAAAGATCATCCTGAAGTCAAGAGAGAAGATATTTGGTTCACCACCAAGATTGATAACGCATCTCAAGGTTATGAAGAGACCAAAAAAGCCGTTGCTCTAATTTCCAAGGAAGTTAAACCATATATTGATTACGTTGATTTGATTTTGATTCACTCGCCAAAAACCTCAAAAGAACGTCGTTTGGGTACCTATAAATATTTACAAGAATTAGTATTGAATCCAAATAACAATGTCTTGAATTTGAAATCCATTGGTGTTTCCAACTATGGTGTTTCCCATTTGGAGGAATTGTTCAACTGGGATGGCTACTTGGTCAAACCTGTTGTTGATCAATTGGAAGTTCACCCATGGTTGCCAAGATTAGAATTGAGAGAATATTTGTACAAACACGACATCTTGGTGGAAGCATATTCTCCACTTACTCAAGGTTACAAATTGGATGACCCAGAATTGTTGGCACTTGCTAAGGAATACAATATCAGCAAAATTGATATCTTACTTAAATGGTCTTACCTTCAAGGGTTCATTGTTTTGGTCAAGACAGATAAACCAGATAGAATCAAGCAAAACTTGAATGTGTTACCTTGTGGTAAACAAGATGATGATGAATTACAAGAGAATATCAATTTAGGTGTTGTTGACTTAGACCCTGAAATTGTGGAAAAATTGAACAAACCAGAGTCCCATGAAGTCTTGACCTGGGGTGGTGAGGATCCTACTTTATACAAAGATTCATAAACCGTAACTCCTGTATAGAATTTTATATATAGATATTTATTTATTTGAATTAAAATGCTGTGATTGTGTTTAACATTTTCCTCTATTGTGAATGTGACTCACACATAGTTACGTCACCGGTAGGATTTAATTGTGGATGAGGTAGTGTCTGGTTATCTAAAAAATATCTCCTCGATAACAGAGCCCAAGTCACACTTTTTTATCGTGCGAGACATTCCAACCAACACCCACAACGTAGATAACAAAAAATTCATATGAGTATATAAATATATATATTTTTTTTTGCCTTCCCTCCTTCTTTTTCCCCTATTTCCTTTCTTTCTTTCTTTACTTCTGTATTACCCAGAATAAATAAAAATAGTACCTATGAAAATCAACACCGCATTATTGGTTGCTACTGTAACCACTTCAGTATCTGCCTTGGTCATTCCAGACATATCTACATTCTTTACCAATTTCAACCAAATCTTAATTCCTCATGAACAACAAGTCCCTTTAGTTAACCATGATATTGGGAAACCACTGTCTACAGCTGCTAATGATGATGAAGAAGATGCTACTGCAGGTATTCTTTCTAACCCTTTAAATAAAATTATTCCTGATCACTATATTATTGTCTTGAAAGATGGTTTGTCTGAATCTCAAATATTGCAACACAACAGCTGGATTGAAGACGAACACACGGCCATGATGGCAGTTACTACCAACAAAATAAGAAGACTTGGGGGTGGGTTAACCAAACCATTAGAGTTTTTCCAAATCGACAATTTCGTCAAAGGTTACACTGGTTTTTTCACTGAGAATTTAATTGCCAAGATTTTGGAGAACCCGGATGTCAAGTTTATTGAAAAGGATTCCATATTCCGTACTGTTGAGTTTGATATCCAAAAAGATGCCACCTGGGGTATTTCTCGAGTAAGTCATCGTGAAAACACCAACGATGGTAAATATTTATTTGATAACGATGGTGGCGAAGGGGTTACTGCGTACGTCATTGATACTGGTATTAAAGTTGACCATCCAGATTTCGAAAAAAGAGCAACTTGGGGCAAGTCTATTGCATTCCCAAATATAAAACAAGATTATAATGGTCACGGTACTCATTGTGCTGGTACTATTGGATCCAAAACTTATGGACTTGCCAAAAGAGCCAACCTTGTTGCTGTTGGTGTTATGAACATGTTGGGTGCTGGATCCACTTCTGACATTATCAAAGGTATTGAATTTGTTGTCGCCCAGCACCAAAATGATGTTAAATCGAAAAAGAAGGGTTTCAAAGGTTCCACTGTCAACATGTCTATTGGAGGTGGGATTTCAGAAGCATTAGATTTGGCTGTCAATGCTGGTACCAAAGCTGGATTGCACATCTCAGTTGCTGCCGGTAATGATAATGCTGATGCTTGTCAATACTCTCCTGCTAGAGCCAGTGGTCCAATCACCATTGGTGCTTCCAATGTTCGTGACGAAAAGGCTAGTTTCTCCAACTGGGGTACTTGTGTTGATTTATTTGCTCCTGGTGAAGACATTGAATCGACGTTTATTTGGTCTGATACCTCTGTTATGTCTGGTACATCAATGGCATCTCCGCATATTGCCGGTTTGTTGTCGTATTACTTATCTTTACAACCAGATGTCTTGTCAGAATACTACACTCAAGCAATTGAACCTGCCACTTTAAAGAACAAGTTGATCAAATATGGTACTAAAGGGGTGTTGACTGGATTAGATTCTACAAGTCCAAACATCTTGGCATTCAATGGTGCAGGTGGAAACTTGACTGATTTCTGGAACTTATAAACTAGAATTGTTATTGTATAGGAGGGATATATATATATATAAATATGGTTCGATTTGCGTAGTACCCTTGCTCTTTCTCGTTAATTAACTTACCTCCTCACTTGGTTATGAAACTCGAATCCAGAATAAAGATGGGTGGAGAGTGGAGGTGTTTATTGTAGTGTAGAATGATCGTTCAGTTTCTATAACTATTTCATTCCGCCATTCAAAGTATCGATTAGATAATTATTACTAAAAAGAAATACAATTGGATAGTGTTGCTCTATGATTCGCATTTTGTGTAACCATTCTATTTTATTCTAAGGGATTTTATTTTCTGGTACACACCACAATACGTAATGGTCGCTTCGGGAAAATCTTCTACCCCCTTTTCTTGTTGCAATTGAAAGAGGAGGAGAAGGAGGAGTAAGTGGAGGAGTAAGTATAAATACCCTTGACATTCGTCTCCATTCCATTCAATTCTATTGCAGAGAAATTGCCAATTCCTTTTTTATTATTTCTACAACTTATATTATTATTCCTACTACTATACAAACACAATGGGAAAGGTTGCAATTATTCTTTATACTTTATACGATCACGTTTACGACTTAGCCTTAGCTGAAAAGAAAGGTGTTGAAGAAGCAGGAGGTCAAGCTGATCTTTACTTAGTTGCCGAAACTTTTTCAGAAGATGTCTTAGCTAAGATGCACGCCAAACCAAAACCAGACTTACCAATTGCCACCAAGGATACATTAACTGAATACGATGCTTTCTTATTTGGTATTCCAACCAGATTTGGTAACTATCCAGAACAATGGAAGAAATTGATTGACCGTACTGGTGGATTATGGGCTAAACAAGCTTTAAGAGGTAAATATTTCGGTGTATTTGTTTCCACTGGTGCTACTGGTGGTGGACAAGAAACCACTATTATCAATTCCTTGAGTACTTGGGTTCATCATGGTATGATTTTCGTTTCTTTGGGTTATGGAAATCCAGGTATCAGTAACTTGGATGAAGTTCATGGTGGATCTCCATGGGGTGCTGGTACCTATGCTGGAGGGGACGGTTCAAGAAAAGTTACTGACTTGGAAAAATCAATTGCTGTTACCCAAGGTCATGACTTCTACAAGACCGTTTTCAAATGAATTCCAAAATCAAAAATCTAGAACGGACATGTTTCTGTTTATATGATATATGATATATATATATATAGGTTTTTTTTTGTTTAGTACAAAATGTATTTTCTTTTATGTACTGATTGCTTCCAGTATTCACCGTTATCGCAGTAATTTTCTTTTGTTCTTGTGCCCGATATTTTATTTTTTTTTTGTTTGTTGTAGCTTGGCTCCAAAATATGAATGTGAAAAAGTTCTAGACAGTTTGTCGACAACTATTTCTTCTTCACACCCACTCAATAATAATACTAATAAATGACAACATCAGCAGAAACAACGGTATTTGTCTCAGGAGCATCTGGGTTCATTGCCCAACAATTAGTCAAACAGTTAATCCAAAAGAACTATAAAGTTGTTGGTACTGTTAGATCCAATACTAAAGGAGATTCATTAAAACAAAATTTGAAATCTGCTGGATTACCATCCGAAAACTTTACTTATGAAATCGTCAAAGATATTGGTGCCAAAGGAGCTTTCGACAATGCTTTGAAAGCCCATCCAGAAGCTACTGTGTTCTTACACACCGCTTCACCATTCCATTTCAAAGCTAAAGATATTGAAAAAGAATTATTACTTCCAGCCATTGAAGGTACCAGAAATGCATTAAAAGCAATCCAAACTTACGGACCTCAGATTAAAAAAGTCGTGGTTACTTCATCAGTTGTATCTGTGGGGAAATTCGGTAAATATGCTAAATCTAGTAATAATGAAATCTTCACCGAATCAAATTGGAATCCAATAGATTATGAAACAAGTAAACGTAATGCATTCTATGGATATTTTGGATCCAAGACATTTGCCGAGAAAGCAGCTTGGGAATTTATGGAGACTGAAAAACCAAATTTCAGTTTAAGTGTAGTTAATCCAGGTATGGTATTTGGACCACAAGCTTTCCCTATTGTAAATTCAAGAGAGTTGAATACATCATCAGAAGAAATCAATGGGTTATTAAGATTGAAACCAGATCAGAAAGTGGCTACTCTTGAAGGTACATTTATTGATGTGAGAGATGTAGCAAGAGCTCATATTGCTGCATTTGAAAAAGATGAAGCAAGTGGTAAGAGATTGGTACTTGTTTCTGAATTGTATAATACTCAAGGAGTGCTTAATATTATTAATAAGAATTTCCCAGGTTTGAATTTACCTAAAGGTAATCCAGCCAAGGGTAATGATGGTACTGGTGCTGATAAAAAATGGAACACTGATGCAACAAAACTGATCTTGGGATTTAAGTATATTGACCTTGAAAAGAGTGTAGTTGATTCAGTCCAACAAATCGTTGATTCAAGAGGTACCAAATCTAAATTATAGATCTATTGAATATACATAGAATTTGAAAGAAAAATTGATTCCGCAGTATTCTATCCCCACAATTTTATCAGTGAAGATTACACTTTTTTTTTTGTTGAGGGATGAAATGTACAATTGTGGTTGCAACACAAAAGATTGTTGCTCCAGATTTGGAGCTCCGTACACACACTCTCTCTCCCATACAATACTATAAATATCGCCATAATTTTGCCCCCTTTTCCCCTCATAAATTCGTCCATAAAATTTCCAATCTCCCTACCAACAACTCAAACCAAGTCAATTCAACTCAATTCAATCCAATTATGTCATCAACAGCTACTGTTTTCGTTTCCGGAGCTACCGGATTCATTGCTCAACATATCATTCAACAATTATTAGCTAAGAATTATAAAGTCATCGGTAGTGTTAGATCTGAACAAAAGGGTAAGGATCTCCAACAATTGATCAATTCCCCAGATTTCGAATATGTGGTCGTACCAGAAATTGGAGCACCAGGAGCATTTGATGAATCCTTGAAGGGAAACCCAGAAATTAGTGTTGTTCTTCATACTGCAAGTCCATTATTTTTCACATCCGATGATATCAAAAGAGATATTTTAGATCCAGCAGTTGCAGGAACCAAGAATGTTTTAGCAGCTATAAAGGAATACGGTAACAATGTGAGTAGAGTTGTTTATACTTCAAGTGTTGTTGCTGTTGTACCAACTGGTACTGGTGCTGATACTACAGAAGAACAAGAATTCACTGAAGTTGATTTCAATCCCATCACGGAAGAACAAGGAGTTGCAAGTTCATTTGGAGCATATGCTGCTGGGAAAACATTTGCAGAAAAGGAAGTTTGGCAATTCGTCAAGGAAGAAAAGCCTAATTTCCAAATTTCAGTGGTACTTCCACTGTATGTATATGGACCACAAGCATATGAAGTTAAAGATAAATCACAATTAAACTATAGTGCTGAACTTGTTAATACTATTTTGAAATTAGAACCAAATGATGATATTCCTGTTAATACAGGATATTTCGTTGATGTTAGAGATGTGGCTAGAGCTCATTTAATTGCTTTTGAGAGAGAGGAAGCTATTAATCAAAGATTAGTATTAACCTCTGAAAAATTCACTAATGAATTGATTGCTCATATTATTAGTTCCAATTTCCCCCAGACTAATGTACCACCGGGAGATGTTGTCAAGAGTGAAATTCAACTTCAAAAAATTCCATGGACTATTAATACCACAAAAACAGAAAATATTCTTGGATTCAGTTATATAAATTTAGAAGATTCTATTATTGATACAGTAGAACAATTGCTTACTTAAATGAGATGTCATTGTTTGTTTGTCTGTATGTAATATATATATATATAAAGTTTACGATAGTAATGTTGCAAAATTTCACTTAAAACCAATTGGCATAAAGAAACACGTGGTGGAACACCATATATAATCAGTTCTACATGAAAAAAAAACCCTCGTAGATATAGATCTCGCTCAAACGAGATTTGGGATTACGGAGTGGGGCAGGATATGGAAAATAGGGGAAAGGCTCTCTATAGATATGATCCAACTTGGTTTCATATATCGATTTCCAGTAGATAATAGCTTCGGATTTATGGTTGAATTTAGCGTAAAATTTTTTTGTGAAATTATATAACTATTACTTTCCTAATTAGGTGAAATTAATTACACAGGAAAAATCAGCCTCCATTTTTTTCCATTAGTTTTGTGTACAGGACTTAGCAAAAAAATATATTGCACCACTCTTGTACTCTTACGCACACAAAAGAAAAAGAAAGGACAAAATGGTGATAGATTACTAAAAAACTACAAATTTGGTATAATTAAAACCAAACGCGTTAAAAGTGATAGTGTTTTAGAAATGAAAGAAAAATGATTGACACGGATTGATGGAAACAGCTTTGTTTCCCACTTGTTTCAGTTACCTGACAATAAGAAAAAAAAAACAGGTCACATATTTAGCAATCGATGACACTGTTCAAGATTGCTATTGAGCAAGGAAAGGCGGCTTTTACAACCAACTGAAATTATAGAAAAAAAGAGAACAATATAATTCTGTTCAGTATACACGACCTACCACTAAATTGAATTTTTAGATAAGAGAGAGAGAGAAAAAAAATTGTGTGAGGCATTGAATTTCATTTTTTTTTTTTGACAACCATTGTCTAAAGGGAGGTTTTTTTTTACAACCAATGGTTGGCTACTAACCAATTGGGAGCCACAACGGATCACAACCTTTGCATTCTGTTACTAGGTTGTTTCTTTTTTAAGACTAAATCAATACACGAAATTCTGTTATACGTTTTCTTCGATACCAGCAAGGCTGTAACCACGGTGGTACGAGTGTGACCGCCTCTATGGTCATAAATTCCGTTCTCCGTCGAAAATTCTATTTTGGTTGATCAAAACAATTCTCTCACCTTCTTTTTTTTTTTTTTTTTTTTGTTCCTTTTGTTGTGTGTTTTTGAGTTTTTTTTTTTTGTTTTATTTTTGGTCGTCATTTTTTTTCCAGGACAACTTCTTAATTCTCCTCCTTTTTGGTTTTTTTTTTTTCCTTTCTTCCAAATTTTTTATTTTTCTATTTTCTTTTCTTTCTTTCTTCCTTTCTTTCTTATTTCTATATCAAACATTAAATAAATTACAATTTGAATCAAAGATGCATAGAACATATTCTTTAAGATCAGCTAGAGCTCCAACCGCTTCTCAATTACAAGCTCCACCTCCACCACCATCTTCTACCAAATCCAAGTTTTTTGGTAAAGGTTCCATCAGTCACCAATTCCGTAAAGCTACTGCTGGTGCCACTGGTCCTGAATTGTCTCGTCAATTGGCCATTTTGATCAAGATGGAAAAGAACTTGATGAGATCTATTGAAATTACTTCTAGAGAAAGAAAAGATGTTGCTAAACAATT